>CM048840.1:996764-1191764 GCA_026545765.1 Plantago major
TAGCTCAGGACCCCACAACTCGTCGTATTTGGTTTGGTATTGCTACCGCACATGACTTCGAAAGTCATGATGATATTACGGAGGAACGTCTTTATCAGAATATTTTTGTGCTCATCGGCGCCTGACCCTGAGATGTGGATCATCCAAAGCACATTAGCATGGCGTACTCCTCCTGTTCGAATCGGGGTTTGAAACCAAACCTTTCCTCAGGAGGATAGATGGGGCGATTCGGGTGAGATCCAATGTAGATCCAACTTTCGATTCACTCGTGGGATCCGGGCGGTCCAGGGGGGACCACCATGGCTCCTCTCTTCTCGAGAATCCACACATCCCTTATCAATGTATGGACAGCTATCTCTCGAGCACAGGTTTTAGAATCTTTGAAAAAGACTTTTCTCCCTAAGAAAGAAAAGACTTACTATCTTTGGGATTTGATCCCACACCGCTGCTCAAGACTTTAGTGGATCGACTCTATTACATAAGTGGATTCCTAATTTTTATCTCACACCATGAATGAAGTAAGTCTATCTACCATCATGACATAAGTACGCAGTTAGTATTGTTGTATCGGCCCCAAACCTCGCTAATTGATCTTTACGGTGCTTCCTCTAACAATTAGATCCTTTTTTTTTATCCAAAAGTTTGGAAGACCGCGACTGATCCTGAAAGGGAATGGATGGAAAAATAGCATGTCGTATCAATGGAAAGTTCCAAGCGTATTTCATTTTTATAGGATCGGTAGAAAACCCTGTTGAAATTCTTGGAATGGAACAAAAGAAAGTTGGGTCGAATGAATAAATGGATATGGCCCCAGGGCTTCAATTTTTTATTAGAAAGAAAAAGCAACCAGCTTTTGTTCTTAATTGGAATAATTTCCTGATCTAATTAGACGTTAAAAGTAGATTAGTGCCTGATACGGGAAGAGCTTCTTCTCCCACGAGTGGATTATATCTTTTTTTACTGAATCCTAACTATTGGCATTCTATTAAGTATTTTGATTTAAGTTATTTTCTTTCTAAGAGGTGGAATAGAATAATCCGGTTGAAGCGTAATGATCATACGTCTGTAATGCATTGTATGTCCCATAATAGGTCCCATTCTTCTACCCTTTCCCGGAAGTCGATGACTATTCATAGCTATTACCTTGACACCAAAGAAGAGTTCGACCCAATGCTTTAGTTCTGTCCTAGTTGATCCTGATTCGACATTAAAAGTATATTGATTTTTCCCCAATAACCGAATACTTTTGTCTGTAAATACTGCATATTTGATTCCATCCATAAATCTATTTTCTTCCCTATGAGGTCTAGTCTCAATAAGAATGCTAGTTCTTACTGTTCATATGCTAACCGAGCTCTTGAATTCTGGTCAACAAACAATACGAGCTGCCAGGTACATTGGTCAAGGTTTCATGATTACCTTGTTTGTTGATAAGATGAATTCCCTTGTGCTAGAACCTTTTGATCATTATGTGTAAATGTAATTGTGCAAACACATGGTTTCTCTTGTTCACTAAGATTCCTCCAGCTTAACATGGATGGTTACATCAAGATTCCAGGCGGAAAGGCATGGAAATTTCAGCCTCAATATGTAGAAACAAGATTTCCTATAATTTCCTCATCGTCTATTTAATAATCTTATCTTATCGGCACATATGGCACACATCACCTTCCATACAATTTAAAGTTTTCATTCGTACGTACATCTATCCGTAACTCAAAAGCCCAATAACAGTGACACCTATTGAATGTTGATTTTAGGATATTCCACTTTTGTTCTTCAGAATAATACTAATGTTTTGTACACGGCTACCTTTTTATGGCAATTTGAATCCACAAATTTGTTTATCATGCTTCTGGATAGGAATTCGATACTATTCTTTGTTTGGAAGTGCTTTCTTAACCAAAATTTCATACTACTAACATTTATATCATGTTATTCAAATATGCCAAGTTTACTTATGAGAAAGTTAATATAATATGCTACAAGTGGTAATCTAATGTTAAATTGTTTGGCCTCGCACTCACCATGTGTTTAGCAACTGCAGTCTGTTCTATAAAGTGATGCCAATTGTATAAGCCACGTCTACATTGCAACTTATATGCTACTTCCTCCGTCCCGGATTACTTTATACATTAGGGTTAACGCGCAGTTTTATACGAAAAGTTAAAGTAATGATAGAATATAGAAAATGTGAGAAAAAGTGTACTTTTAGTGCAAAATGTGTAATTTGAGTGATTAGTTGAGATTGTTTATTATTTGCTGAGTGTGTGGTAGTTTATTGTTTTGATAATGTATGAAGTTCTATAATACAGCTAAAAATAGTATATGTATAAAGTTCTGCGGGACAGAGAGAATATCGTTCTTACACGAAAAATGACCTTATTATAAAATTAAAACGGTCAAATTAGAAAGTAGTACAACTTAATTGGAGAAAAGAATTGATTAAGAGACAACACACTTTTTTGTTGTTGATCCTGGTACAACATTGTTAAAAGTGTGGTTAGGATTGAATATTGATAAATATGAAGAAACAATCATACCCTTATTCAATGTCAGATACGAAATTTATTATGAAGACAATAATTAAACTGGAGTAAATGTAAAATGTAACTGTTGACACATATCAATATTATTTCATACATATGTTAGTGTCAATACATACATATGTCTGTATTATTAACGGACATGATCAAAATCTGAGACTTGTAGACACATATTATCGCATTTATTTCGTATATACGTGGCGATACTAACATATGTTTACGTTAAATACTAAACTACATAGATCTTTTCCGTAGCTGACATATGTTGATATAGGTCAGAAAATTTACATTAAAACAATGTGCAAATAATAAAATTGATAAAATCTATATCAATTTTACAAGTTTTTTTTATTTAATTGAGATAATCAATTGAATGTAAATACATATTAAAAGGGTATGTTAATGTAATACAGTAAATGATATTTTAAATTTAAATTACTATTTTTTTTGTTTTTTTGTAAGTTTGACTACAAAATAACCTTTAAGGATAAAGATGGAATATCAAATATGAATTTGTACTAAAATTATCAAAATTTATTTAAATTGTCCCTCAATCAATATTCCTTTATAAAGTTGCAATTCCTACAGCATTCCCCAATTAAAACTCTTTTGACTTTTTGCTTTACCAATCATTATACGTCATCAATAGGCTTTCATTAAATTATAACTTGAAGCATTATTGGTACACGATACACAATGTTGGGCATGAAATCATCTGAAATTTGACACATCATATTTTGACCTAATTAGGAACGAGAACAGAAATGAAATGATGCAAAATGATAAATGTCAAAAAGTTATGTGGGGGCAAAATAGCATAGTGAAAATTTGGAGAGTTCAAATTTAACATACTCTGCCTACCTTCTAACTCTAAAACCTATAGGTGGGAAATTATATATACGGAATTGTTTCGAAAGTTAAAAGGGCAAACTTTTAAATTATCAAAAATATTAAATATAAAGAAAAAATTATATTCGTGTATTTCTGGTTTCGCTCCTGTAGTTAAAATAATTATTGTGTATTCCTATCACCATGTTTGTACCTTCAAGCATTGTTATAGTTGTCAAAATTAAACACAATTTTGATGAGAATAAGAATTCATTATTGTCAATATGATACATTTTGCCTTCCGGCCTCCATAATACATCAGAATTATACAAATGTTCAGCCGTCTCGGGACTATAATTTTGTCCATCCGACAAGAACAACGAACTAAAATTAGAATCAGAATCAAAACTAAATTCATCACTAATCACTTCTTGAATTTCCTCATCTGCCCCTCCCAAATCAAAATACCCCGAACGCGCCGCCTCTTCGCCACCCCTCACCACCACCCACTCATCCGAAAATTCCCAATCCGCCCCCGCCCCTGAAACCAAACCCCTAATCCTCTCCTCCACCCGTGAATTTGACTCCGGCCGCAAATTCAAATTCGCACCCCTATCCTCCACGTCACTATCCACGTCATCATAATTCAAACACACACCATCCAGCACACACCGGGGAGAGAAACCGTTCACGGGCTTCCTCCTGGCACACAGTGATACAAACGGGTGCCGAAGCAGCTGATCACAGCTCCA
Organism: Plantago major; assembly: GCA_026545765.1. Classification (NCBI taxonomy): domain Eukaryota; kingdom Viridiplantae; phylum Streptophyta; class Magnoliopsida; order Lamiales; family Plantaginaceae; genus Plantago; species Plantago major. The sequence continues at coordinate 1,000,891 of CM048840.1, forward strand.
CCTCTCTCTAAAATCCCTCCTAAAACACTTCTCCAAAAAATCACACCCTAAACTCGACATCTCCACCGGAAACTCCGGCCGCTCCTCCGACCACCCAATTCGCCTGATCGTCTCCGCTTCGGCTCCCCAAACCGGCGGCTTACCCGTCATCATCTCGATCACGGTACACCCCAACGACCACACATCCGATTCCGGCCCCTGATATTCTCCCCTGATCACTTCCGGCGCCATCCAGAGTGGACTGCCACGTGTCTTTCCACGTGGAACCGACCCCTCCACGGCAGACCCAAAATCCGCCAGCTTGGCAGTCCCGAGGCCTAAAAGTACATTTCTGCCCTTCACGTCGCAATGTACGATACCTTTCGAGTGAATGTAGCTCAGAGCCGATAGTAAGCACCACGTGTAGCTTGGAACCGATTCGGTTTCACCTGCCAGGTCAGCAGCCGTGCCACCAGGCAGATACTCCATATGCAAATTCGTGTGTGACCCAGTCATGTCGTGTCCTAAAAATTTCACGACGAACGGAGATGAGGTTGATTTGAGGATTCCGATTTCGCTCTCGAGTGATTGGAGCTGAGAAGGCAAGCAGGAGCGGGAGTCGACTGACTTTACGGCGAAAACGGAGCCGTCGGAGAGATTGAGAGCTAAATTCACTGTTCCATTAGCTCCTCTGCCTATACAGGCTCCTCTGACCCAATGCTTTGTTTCTGTTTCCATTGCTATACTATGGTTTGACAGTATCGTAGTATTGTTTGTTTGGTAGCTTGGTTTTGAGAGAAAATGAGTTGGGAGAGGTATTTATACTTGGAGTGGAAATGGGATGAAATATAGAATCGTGGGTTTTAATCCTTATCCGGAATAGAATCGGTGTGATTCGGTTAATTTTTGTGTTGTGGATGGTGACATAGAGAAAGTGTATGGCTTGGTCTTGAATTCTTGAGTTGATTTATTGGCCCAGGAGTTACATGTCATTTGCTTCAAAATGTAGGAGTTACTTCGGAGAAACTGAGCTGGAACGTACTATCTACCTACCTTCTTATGGATTTGAACACTAATTTTAAAACTACACTATAAATAATTGGAATAATTTATAAAAATTAATTTGGGTGAATAAAAGTATGCATTATAGTAAATAACTATGAAATAAAGTTCATAAAGTTGGATATGTATATTTTAGATTAGTGTATTGGTAAGTTGAAATTGAAACAATTGGAAAGTATATTGGATAAATTGAGATTAGAATAAGTGAAGTATACAGAGTATTGGAGCATGATTTTGGGCGGAATTACGTTTTATCGGTGCCAAGAATTGGTTTCTACTCTATCCAAAAGAGGCTTGGCTCGGTTAGCTAGAAATCGATGTCCAAAGCTATTGTCTAACGTGTGACGTGAGTGATTGACATTTGTCAAATTTGTGTGATAGCTGTGTGATAGAAGCTAAGGTAGATTGACCACATGATATATGATATGATAGGTGAGGATTCAAAATTTCGAATGTGACCGATAGTTCCTAACAAATAGAGTATGTGTCCGGTTTTTGGAGGTCTTGGGAGGTAGGAATAGGATTACACTTTAGTGCATCTTAGTTTGATTGTTGAATAAGTATTTAGGTCAATTCGGTCTTCTTGATTTGGCCCTTTTTTTTCTTTTTTGCATTCACTATATTTGGAATGAGCTAACATGAATGTATATGGTTACAAATTTATTTGAATGGTTTTACATAAAACAATGGGAAATAGCGACGGATATTATCCAGATATTTAATCAAATTTAGAAGGGGATTTCTACGGTGAGATAATAGTCGTACTACTTGTTAAAATAAGATAGAAGTCGTACAACCGTTAAGATCTAATCTCAACCATTGATCTTATGACATCATTCTCTTATGTATTTACAACTCAATGAGTAGTCGTATTGGTTAATTTACGAATCTACCCATTGAAGTTTATTTTAATATGTAAATACAATTATACAAAAATACATTATAAAACATTAAAGTAAAACTTAACCATAATTGTTGATTTACCATTATACCATTTCATTAAAAAAGAAAATGTATTAATATTAATTAGAACCACCATCGGACCTCCGGCATCCGGCGACACCCTAATTTAATTTTAAAAATTTAATGTTATAACTCATAGGAATTGGACCCAACACCTCATGAATACAAGTTTAGAAACTTACCATCAGGCTACAAGGTATTACATGTCCATAGTCTAACTATAAACATATATGATATATCCTTATCCAAACCAACAAAAAGAGAAAACCAACCACATAACAATTGTTTTAACATCGATTTGTTTTGTATTTTATCCAAGAATTATTGTTTAACATCGATTTATTTTGTTCTTTTATCCAAGAATTATTGTTTAACATCAATTTGTTTTGTTCTTTTATCCAAGAATTATTGTTTAACATCGATTTGTTTTGTTCTTTTATTTTATTTTGTTTTAGATTTCCGAATATCAAAACTGTAATGTTTGCCGTAGTCGAGATAAAAGTCATGTGCTTCATCGTCTGTAGCAGATCTAAACTTAAGAATGTCATCATCATTGGGAAATGCATTATCACAATCATGTTTGATAGTGTCTGAAGTGTGAAAATATGCATCCTCGCCCTCTTATTTCATTTCATCGGAACTTACAATATCGTCATCAGTATAACAATATGTCTCTTCATCAACCATAATTCTGCATAATAAGGAAAGGGAAAAAAAATAGCACAAGACAGGAAGAAAAATTAACTCAATTAAATAGGAAGAAAAATGCTTACTATTGTGATAGCTAAAGAAGTAGTGTGGGTACTACTAGTGTCTTCGCAAAGATTTTTGAGAAAAAACATCATTGACAAACGTACAGAGCATTTACATTGCCTTTAGAGTCAACTGGAACAAAAATCATTCACTATAAGAAAATCCTAATTCGACATTACCAAAACAACTTCAGAAACATATTCATTAACATAAGAAGTTCTTTCCGCAGAGAAATCATATGCAAATGGAAAGATCTGAGTACACTAATACCCATTATTACAAAAACAGAATACAACGCATATATGGCTATGAAATAATGTCAAGAGCGAGTAAACCCAAATTTCATATAGTTCAATGGGAAGCAAGGCAGAATGCTAAAATATATTTACTACCATAAACACAAACAATTAATCTATATCCAGAAATCAAGACATATGCTTCATACAAAAGTTTAAGATGGGAAATAAGGAATAAGCTAGCAGCAACACGAATAATCAGCCAAGTCATTCGAGCAAAGGTGCAAAAAGAGAAAGCAGAGTTGGAGCAAAGTCAGATTCGAGCAAATCGATCTACAGAATTACCTAGTGACGGAGAAGACAGATCCTGTTTGGTGGTGCAGTGGAGCCGGAGTAGTAATGTCCGGTGGAGAAGACCGCCGGAGATGGGGATGGCGGGATGGGGATGAATTGAAGGCTATAATCTTGTGATTTAGGGATTAGGGTTCTTGAATTGGGGATTAGGGTTCTTGAATTGGGGATTTGGGTTCTTGGATTTTGAATTGATGTATGTTGTAAAGAGGAAATAAGAGGAAGACGATGAATTGATGTTAAACAATAATTCTTGGATAATAGAACAAAACAAATCGATGTTAAACAATAATTCTTGGATAAAACTCAAAACAAATTGATGTTAAAACAATTGTTATGTGGTTGGTTTTCTCTTTTTGTTAGTTTGGATAAGGATATATCATATATGTTTATAGTTAGACTATGGACATGTAATACCTTGTAGCTTGATGGTAAGTTTCTAAACTTGTATTCATGAGGTGTTGGGTTCAATTCCTATGAGTTACAACATTAAATTTTTAAAATTAAATTAGGGTGTCGCCGGAGGTCAGGTCCGATGGTGGTTCTAATTAATATTAATACATTTTCTTTTTTAATGAAAGGGTATAATGGTAAATCAACAATTATGTCTAATTACAATTATAAATTTTTTTTCTAAAATTGTTTGAATATTTGTATATTTTATGAATGAATTATAAAACAATACCTAAATGAATAACTAAATGGTATATTTGGTAAACACTTTAATGTATAACTACTATCTCATTTTAATCATGTACCTACTATCTCACCGTAGAAAAGCCCAACTTAGAATTGTTAATACAAACTTAAATATAACATTTTCTTTTAAGATTTTATGATCCGCGCTAATTTAAACTAAACAATGGGACTACAATTACCAACTTTTGGTGCTTGAAATCGAGGTTATGTAATAGTATGCGAATAAACTATGCAAATTAAGTAAACCGCAACAAATAAATTTGGTCCTGAAAGTGTTTGGAACTGCAATCAATGCTAAAGCCACTAATTTTCAACACAACCAAAATAACCAACTAAATACAAAGTATTATAAAATTGTCTGAATCAATATCATATATTAAACTATAAAAATTATATGCACCATTTCTTTAGTTACATGTATCATCCATGTATGAATTAACGAAATCCATCTTGCTAAATCTATTCAAATTGAAGTTTATACTTATGTTTAGCCTAACAGAAGCCACTAGACCCATTTGGTTTGAACTAGGTCACATACTTACGATATTTTATGTGTTATACAGTGAATACATGGAATCCGATCAGTATAAATAACATATTAAAACATTTCAAAGTACAACACCAGTATAGAAAAGACGTGAATCTTCTTGTGGTTTATCCTCCTTGAAAAGCACAACCGCATTAGCTAGGTAGCGTATTTAAGGTAGTAACATTTGACTTTTAACTTGTTAACAAACAAACTTATAAGCAATATGAACAGACAAATAAATGCAGCAGCTAGAAAGAAGTCAAAAGGACCACAAAAAGCCCACACCGTCAACTTGCAAAAATGAATGGCAAATGCAAATACAACCCCTTCCTCTCAATTATTCATGCGACATTTTGCCCCTGCAAACATCTTGAAAGCCATCATTATCCACATTCACTTTCTTCTTCCTTTCTCCTCGTTTTACATTGTACAATCAACTTCAATTTTAATAGTACTATATATATATATATATATCACTCAAAAGGACCTTTAATATTTTTGGTCTCACTTACTTATTGTTGTTTGGTGTACGAATTAGTAAATTGTTGTTTTTTAAAACTTAGGTATGGGAGGATGATGATTGAACTAAAATTTGTGGGGACGTGTTCGTTTTGTCGTGGAACTCAAATTGCAAGATTGATCGATCGGGTCGGTGTGTGTCCACTCCTCTCCACATGTAGAGAAGAGATCGAATAATAAGATCCACTCAAACTGGATTTTATGTTAGTGTTAGGCAGCAATTTTTGTGGCCCTCTTTCTCATGTCGTGGCTTAAATCTCTTGGCTTGCATATGAGTTAAGAGGGGGAATAGGGTTCTATCCCTATAGATCCAATCTTAAATTTTGGATTTATACATTCACTAACGTAACTGTGGGTTTGGTAAGTTGTAGAATGGTTCAAGAACTTGCACACAAATCGATGTTTTCGGGGACTTAAATTGGTTGAATGTGGGGGTGTTTGGTTTAGAAGTAAGAGATTTATTTCAAAGAAGATTCGAGGTATGTGATAACAAGATACAATTCTATTACATTTAAAAGTTCGAAATTGTTAAATAGATGAGACATGGTTCCATTTCTTGGAGTTGCTTTTGCCCACAAAGAACCAACTATCATTTTGTTTCCCAGCAGTTCACATAAGCTAACTGGACCAACCGGGAATCTGCCCTTCCATCTTGGCCGGGCAAGGGCAAACTGAATCTAAAGTTCTTTTATAATCAGGAACTAGGCTAATAATCCATCCTAAAGTACAAATGAGAATTCAAGTTCAGGATGGAATAATTATATTCCTCAGTGTGCATGATTATATTCTATTTGGTAATAAATGGAACACCAGTTGAGTCAGAGGGCATGCTCAAATTTCATTGATTTAAGGCTTTTGAGTTGTACTTCAAGAGTTAGGCACACGTTGATGTGTGGATGTAATGTGTTGGATTAGTTCGGGAATCAAAGATTTGGTAAATTGAATTAAAAGGATTGATCGAAGATAAGATGCCAAGTGCATGCATGAATTTGCCAACTTCCAGACAATTACAGATTTGTCAAGGAAAATGTGTTGTTTAGGTGATCAATCTGGTACTCTTATGTAGTAGGTGCACGACCCATTTCCACGACAAATTATTCTGGTCAAGTCAACAAGCTAGACATATTATTATCACAGGAGATTCCATCTGATCATGTATGCATGAATCATGATCATTGCAAGAAGTCCGGTTGGTAAGTAAGTAACACATGATGAACCGTTTTTCATTGTGAATTTACAAACTCTCTTCTCTTTGTAATCCACTTTCACACAACACTCTTTGGAAAATGTCAAACTTTCATGCAAATAAACACATACTATGACCTTCTAATAGGGGCTAGCTTCTCAATGGGATCCTGAATACTAGTACCTCCATTCCAATAGTTCCAATAAGAGCTTCCTAACACCTTACTTTATCTATTATTAAGTAAAATTAATAAAATAGTATTAATTTGTGTGGGGTATTATGTTGGTAAAGTTGTAAGTGGATGATAAAGTAAAAAAAGAGATTGAATAAAATAATAATAAAGTAGAAAAAGGATATAATAAATAATTAGTTATTGGGATAAAAACTTTCCATTTATAGGTGAGGAAGTTTCTAACGGAAAGCCAAAAAAAAAATTAGGAAGTTATTAATAAAACGAAGGGATTATATATTAATGTCAATGACCTACTAATACTAATTAGTAGCTCATGAAAAAGTTTGACTACTAATATGAATTGAGAGTAATGGGTTGTATAGCACGAACTCTTTTGGATTTTTACCATTGAAAGTATGAAATGAATAAGACTTTTGTTGATTAGTTTCAATAGAAATAAACACTAGAAGCCTCTACAAAAAGTCAAACCATTGATATTGACCTTAATTGCTTGATCAACTTAAAAATGCATTGCGCGAGGGGTTTGCCCTCAGAGGGTAACCTTGGCTGACAAATCTCCAATTTATGGAATAATTGGAGATATAGAGCCAATTACATTAGATCTAACTTAATACGTACCAATTTCGACCACAATTCAGAATAAGTCCAAGCAAATTTGGACACATTCAGAATTCCTGACCTTTGAACTTGATCTATCTAACCAAACAGGCACTCAACCTGACCTCATTTTTGTTTTCCCCCCTCAAAACTGTTAAATAAAATCAAAACAAAACTAAATGAAATCTAAAATGGATTCGGAGTCGTGTGTTTGTTTTCCTCACTTTTTGTCGTCTTGTTTATTTATTATTGTAACATGGGAATTATGCCATTTTACGACCCCATATTATTCATTTCAATTATCTTAGCAATATTATCCAATCGTATCTTCTGCAGGAATAAGTTATTTCACCACGTTATCTCTCTTTCCGTTTTAAATTTGGATATTTCCTATGCATTGTGGAATGTGGACTGCCTTGAATCCACCCAATTTTGTGAACTCAACCAGACAATATGTAGATTTAGGATAATGGCAAAAATGCAAGCATACAACCAGGAGTTAATTTCGGAGAAAATTATATAACAGGATCATTTTCGAGGTTAGAGGTTTGAAATTTAAAATTATTAGAAATATACATATAATTTTTATTCAAAGTTTAGGGGGAACAAACGTCCTACTATGCCCCCTTTCTGACTCCGCCCCTGTATACAACTAATCTCACAATGATCAGTCCGGGTAACAAAACATGAACCCAAAAAAATAATGACTTGGTAATAATTGAGGCCAGGAACGCGATACATGACTTTGTAATTGATTCTACTCGAGACATTTAGCATGTAATACCTTCCCTTTCTCCCGGTTGCAAAGTTTAAGCATCACTATAGGTACATTTTGGAAAATCTAGGGAATCATAGACATCTTCTGAAAAGGCACCTAAAAATTGGGAGTTTTTAGTAGTCAATTGAATTTTGACAAGAAATTCAAACAAAGTTATGTACATTAGCAAATCTGCTAATGATTAAGTATGAAACAACAGTTAAAGTTGCACATTATGTATTACATGGTATACTTAGAAGTAACATTGCTATAAACACCAAGGCAACCACAGCTTTCATGTCTATATTCATGATGTGCTAAAATGAGCTCATAACCAGCAGGGATGAATTCAGGAAATACTATACTCTAAGCCAGCAATATATGTTATTCAATTAAAGATTAACTAACAGAAAAGCAAGAACAAAGTGAAGACTACACATGCCATTACTATAGTTTCACTTCAAATCAAAAGTGGGAGTACATTACTATAATTAAAACAATGCTTTCTCAAAATTAATGACCCCCTCCCCCCAAACATATAAGTCTTGAGAGATACTTACTACAATCATATAGAAGCACTTGCTTTATCAACAGGTACAATATGATAAACACTTCAGCGTTTCTGAAGGAAATGCAGAAACGGGAATATCATAATTTATAACCAAATGATACCATATAGAACGTTAAGAGCAAGTACAGGATGCAACAAGAGTAATACATAGAGTACATATGGAGTTCAAACCTCAAACATCTCCTGAAGGAAAACTGAGTAATCACCCGTGTTTGAATTTGCCATAATTCTGGAGAATATAAGGGATGCCTTCAAAGATGAGCAAGAGACCACCAAACCTGCAATGTAAAGATTTGTGATCAAGTTAAAAAATCACATTGACAACATATTACTTCTATCTGACATGTATATTCACAATTCATACTTCTGAAGAAACACAAAGATCTGTTTTTTCTGTGCAAAAAATTGGTTTTCATACTCAAATGTTAGCGCTTTTGAATCTATAGCACAACGAAGAGCCTATTCTTCTTGAAATGATTGAACTTATGTGTTTGTTTATTTAAACTGTGTCAATTGTGATGTTCTATTCTTGGAATGTTAATAACTATTATTTGCAGATCTTTATTGAAGGAGCGTATTGAAGTAATATGTGAGGAAATGTAGCCCATAAGTGAACTATATTCACCATATTAAGTATCATTTCTACATTTTTGTATAAAACGGAAATGAGTCTTTCAAGTTGGGGGGAATATCATCCTCTAAGTGATCAGCTTACAAGTAGTATTTGTAATTTCCTGAAAACATAGAGCAGACGTAACTTATTAATGATCTGCTTCTATGTGAGACTCAAGAGAACAGAGTGAATGTTTTTCTTCACGTTACTACATTTTATATATATGTCTACAGAGAAAACATTAATTCTAAGGATCACTGCAGAAATTAGCAAATACTAACTCAAGAACTAAACACATGCATCTGATGGAGACAGTTACAAGCAGATACAGGAAATTAATCTATTTCATACCGGATGGATGAATTACACGGCATACTCAACAATATGATTCAGAGCTCATGCATGCCTAAAAGAGGTCCTAGATAAATACCAGAAGAAATATCCAACTCACTTTTACATACCTCCCCATCATACCGAAAGCGAAAAGCAAAAGCGTTGGACTTTGCTGCAGCATCTCCAGTAAATGTGTTGCCACTCAAGTATTGAACAAGTACTCCCAGGAGCCTATTTGACATTGAGTTGGTTGTATAAAAACAAATCTAGTCCCTTTTTGTTGCAACCCCAAGTATTTCACACCCAGCTTAGATATATAGTATAGCTGTTTGCTTGTTTTGATGCAACAAGTACAGCTACTCGACTTCAGTGAACTGATTCTGCAAGAAGTGGGCTGCAAGTCAATCTATGTATGTATACCCACATTTTCCCCTGCAGAATATCAATGACGAGGGATAAATTTTGGTGAACCCATAAGAGCAAACAATTAAGATTAGATGCATAGCGAATGCTGTTAGATGGCTTAGTTTCAAGAGGATCTGAATCCAAGACCAGCATAAGTATTCCTCTTGATGTCCAAAGCATCTTCCATAGGCATACCAAAATTCCAGATTGATAAATATAAGCAAAGGCAACATATACTAATCATCTGTATTGTATCCTCGTGTAAACAATGCCCCGCCCTCTGTTACGACAACATTGTGATGCTTAATAGCAGTCATAGCCGTGAGTCCACATTACCCTAATCTCACAATCACGTAAACTGATCACGAACATGTCACAAGTTTCATTCTTTTGCAACTGATAATGAGTACGGCTAGAAATCATCCCAACGAGAAGCAACAGTACTTAAGCCACTGGATCCAAGAACATGGTGCACATACATATCCACCCATCACTTAAAATATCTTACTCTTGAGACTCTGAGTGCTTTTACTTACGACAAACATGGGAATATGAATCTAGGCTATTGATGTCATTGATATACATTGTGAGTGTGTCTCACTGCAAAACATAATGCAATTTCAAGACACCCTCGTGACATTTAATTGCAGTCCATAACATTCAGAGTCCATCTTTCCTAAAAGAGCCTCAACTTTATTTCATGTGCATTCTAACCAAAATAGAAATTTGCAACGATCGTTCCAGAGAAACTAATACATGCAACAATGATTACAAAAACGCAAATAACAGGCCACAATAATTTGAATGAATTAATGGAATTTCAAGTGTCCATCAGCTCTGCAATGTCTACCTATTGTTGGTATTGAAAAGTAAACATTGAAAGAAGCTTACAATCAATTAAGATATTCTCACGAGCATTTTGTTTTTCTTGCCAGCTGATATAAGAATAACCTTCCCGTCAATAATATCCTCAGGCTCAATCTTCTTCGCATCACTATCAATCCTGCTATTATTCAAGTAAAGCCCCCCTTGCTTAAGCAAGCGACGTGCAGCAGATTTACTCTCAAGCAAACCAGTGGAGACCGATAAATCAACCAGGGAGCTGTTCAGCACCAGCTCCAGCCCTAAATTACAAGACGGAACATCCTCCGCAATAGTCTGTATAGTATTCCAATCTAATTTAGTCTCCGCACCAGGTCTCAGTGCCTCAGTAGCCTTAATCGCCTCACTAAGCCCCTCTTCCCCATGAACAAACCTCGTAACCTCCTCAGCAAGCCTCCGCTGAGCCGTATTAGGAACATAACCATCTCCTTTCATCCCTCTCTCAATCTGTCCAATCTCTTCCATACTCATAAACGTTAGTATCTTAAGAAACCTAACAACATCCGCATCACTAACCGAGAAAAAGTACTGATAAAACTGGTAAGGCGAAAGGAACGCAGGCGATAGCCATATAGCTCCATCCTCCGATTTACCAAACTTCGTCCCATCAGACTTGAGCAGAAGAGGGAACGTGAGTCCATACACCCCTTCCGTCTGCAGAACCCTCCGAATAAGATCCGTTCCAGCCGTAATATTGCCCCACTGATCACTCCCCCCAACCTGAACATTCACCCCCTCGTCCCGGAACAAATGTAGATAATCATACCCCTGCAACAGCTGATAAGTGAACTCAGTGTAGCTCATCCCTTGCTCCGAATCAAGCCTCCTCCGAACACTCTCTTTCGACATCATAACCCCCATCCTCGCATACTTACCAACATCCTTAAGGAAATCCAGCAGCTTCACATCCTTCCACCAATCGTAATTATCCATTATCTCAAACGAATTCGTCGATTCTCGACCTAAAATGCTCCGAATTGTGCCGGATATAGCCGATATGTTACGGTCTAGGGTTGAATCGTCCAAATCAGGCCTCTCACGGCTCTTTCCGGACGGGTCACCCACTCGACCGGTGGCTCCGCCGACAAGGGCGACAGCGCGGTGGCCGCAGCGGAGGAACCAGGAGAGGACTATTATGCCGAGTAGGTTTCCGAGATGGAGGCTTTCTGCGGTAGGGTCGAAACCACAGTACACTCTGAGCTGCTGCTGCTGATTTGTGGAGTCTCTGATAGCTTCGCTAGTGAGAGAGTCGACGAGACCTCTCTCTTCGAGAATCTCCACCACATTACGCCGTGAACAGTATATACGGCGGGGAGTTGGGTTGAACCGGTTGTGAGGGAAGGGGGGTCGCCGGCAGCCGTGGAAGAGGGAATTAGCGGCGGCTGATGTGGCCGCGTAAGCCATTGGTGACTTGGAGTTGTTTATCTTCTTTGTTGTACTCGTGTCTTTAGACCCGGTCTAATTGACCCAAATCCCGACCTGTAGAAGAATTTTCCGCGTCTTTATCGGTGTTATTTTCGGGCGTGAATTGTCTCGTTCTTACACCTCCCTGCTCGATATCGCCGATATGGATGATATTTGGATCAAGTCGTGTATCGGAAATTGTTCTCATTTTTTAGACAATTGCGATTGTAATTGTCAGAATAACATTGGTTCATTTGATGTCAATCCAGTGCTTGCTAGATATTCTATTAAGTCGTATAAACTCTAGTCTCCAAAAAATTAATCGGCATCTGTGTGAATGAGAGGTTAATATGCCAACATCTCCCAGCTGCTTGGTGGAGGATTATTACTCGAGGAGAGGTCCTTCTTCATGGTAAATTATCCGAAATGGTATCGTCATCAAGTATACAATTATCCTCAATGATGTTTTATTAGTGGAGTAGAACCCTCTAAAACCTTTGAGTAGACCTTTATTGGATTCCACTGGTGAAAGTAATTTTACTAGGTAACTCCTCTTCACAAGTCTTGCTCCTTTTTTTCTTTTAGTCTTTCCTTTATTAAAAAAAAAAAAAAATCATGTATCAATAATATATAAATGTTATTAATATGATTTTATTTTCCTATTTTCACCGTAAGTGAGTTTGGCGACTGCCGACTAGATTTCTTGTTTTATTTTCAGTAATATTAATGTTTTGTACATCTCAATGTATATAAATGTTTCTTAATAAACTAATTGAGTTTAAATCACAACATGTAGGACGTAATTCACAAAATTGAGTTTAAATAAAATTGAGATTATAAGAGAAAAATGGCCTTTTACCTGTGAAGTGTTCGAGTGGGGCAGAAAAGAGAGAGTTGTGTGGGGACCGGGGGGTTTTCTAGTGCATATGGTCTAGTTGATCCGCTCCTCTCTCTCAAATAACTTATTACATTTGTAATTTTTATATGCTCTACGGCATTTCATACATCACTAAGAGTGAAGCTATTATATACCCAACGAATAATAAAAACTACATTGACACACAATTTACACGTTTGCTAATAGAGGTACACATCTTGCCACATTTTTATATCGTATAGTTTACTTTTTTATAATATACTCCATTCGTCTCAATCATGATCTCTCCTGCTCTGTTCACTATCTTTCACACTCTCTAATTATCTACATAGTTCACTTACAACCGTATATGCGGGAGTTGGGACGGCAGCATTCCGGAGCGAAGCAGCAACTGGAGAGTGCTCGGACAGCACTTGAGAATGCGCAAAATGAGCTTCTGGCGGACATGTTTGATATGCAGCGTATCGAGAGTGTGAAAACGCCTACTAGCCGAAGTCATCAGGTGGAATGAAATTGAGGAATCCCTTCTGGCTCAAAAAGGCAAAGGTGCATTGGCTTCCGGTGGGTGATGGTAATAATGCTTTCTTCCATGCCACTGTCAAGGAGAAAAATAGACAAGCCGGTATTAAAAAGTTTATCAGAGCTGATGGGGAGGTGGTCACGGCGCATAAGGACTTGGAGACGGAGGTGATTACCTTCTATAAGGCGCTTGTTGGTACGAAATCTCCGAACTTGCAGGGTATTGATATTGAGGCTCTTCGGAATGGTCCGCAATTGAATAGACAGGAGCGGCTAGGACTTATAGCTAGAGTGACGGAGGCGGAAGTGTGGGCGGCTCTTAAGGGCATAGGGGACAATAAAGCCCTGGGGCTGGATGGATTTAATGCACGCTTCTTCAAAGCTGCTTGGCCGGTGATCAAAACGGATGTCCTGGCGGCAGTTCAGGACTTTTTCGAGAATGGGAGAATGTATAAAGCGGTGAACTGCACTCTGGTTACGCTTATACCGAAATCGGCAGGTGCCTGCACTGTGAAAGAAATGCGACCGATATCTTGTTGTACTACACTGTACAAAATCATATCCAAGATACTCACCATTCGACTTAGTAAAGTCATCAATTTCGTAGTTGATGAATGCCAATCTGCTTTCCTCCCAGGCAAGGTGATTCATGATAGCATACTTCTAGCTAGTGAGTTGGTTCGAGGTTATGATAGGAATAATATCTCCCCGAGATGCATGATACAAGTGGATTTACAGAAGGCGTACGATATTGTGGAATGGAGTGCATTGGAAAAGATTATGGATGAGCTAGGCTTCCCGGTTCAGTTCACTTATTGGGTTATGAGATGTGTGAGCTCAGTTTCATATAGATATGCCATTAATGGTGTACCATCCCAGATACTACAAGCAGAGAGAGGCTTACGTCAAGGGGATCCTATCTCACCCCCGTTGTTCGTACTTATGTGATGAGACAATATTCTAACGTCTCATTTGGTCTTTTTTAGCGGTCTTTGTCTTTAGTTCTGTAGTCTTTTTAGTTCGTTTTTACGCTTTGGTGTTTTGTTTGTGTTTTGTAGAAATCTGTGTCTTTTGAGCCGTTTGAGAACAAGTCGGTTAGCATGGCTCGCCGCGGCGAGATTTTACGAGCTTGGCATTGAAACTTCCAGCATAGCTCGCCGTGGCGAGGAAATCAGTCCGCCGCGGCGAGATTTAGCGAGTGATGCTCTTGTTTTGAAGATTGAAGCTCGCCGCGGCGAAGGAATTGGTCCGCCGCGGTGAGATTTTGCAAGCTGGATATATATTGCGATTAAGAAGGCTCGCCGTGGCGAGCTATTCCTTCCGCCGCTGCGAGAGACGCGGAATTAATTTTTTGTTCTCCTTATTAGATTAGAATTTTGATTCTTTTCTTTCATACCTCTTTTAACCTAGTTTTGAGAAAAGCTCCAAAAAACACACATTGACATTGAGACATATTTGGAGCTTAGTTATTCATTGATTTTGTTCATCAAGATTATTGGTATTGATTTCTCCATTGCTTTGTTCTTTACAATTCGTTCTTTATCTTATTGATTGAATTGTATGTCATTACATGCGAGTTTATCATCTACGTTTCATATGATTTTTACCATGAATCTCTGTATGCAATTATCAATTATGAGTAGCTAAACACCTTTGAATACAGTAGTATGTGAAGATTATGCATATTCGTTCTAGGGTTTATCAAAGCACTCATATAGGTTAGTCTCGTATAAAATCTTCGTAAAAACCTTCAATTCGATAAGTCCGTATTAAATTCTCTAAATTGTTCATGTTTAAGGATCGCGAATTGACGACTCACGATTTCTCCAGTATAATATTTTCTAAGAACAATTGGTTGAATCGAATTGATTGATTTGTTGTACAACGACCATGTGACAAATATGAGTGTTATCCCTAGTTCAAATTAGCATAATTGGATCTTGCTACTGTATTCATCTTTCTCTCATTGTTAATCGTAATCTTAGCTTTAGTTAAACTAGTTAGAAGTACAACCAAACCATCAACTAAACTGTTACTCGCAAGTATCTGTTTACTCTCACTGCTACGTAGCTTAATTAATTCCCTAGAGATCGATCACAAGTTAGGCTTTAGTCTACAACTACAGCTTATTCTCTAATTGCTTTTTAGAGTATAATTTGAGCTTATCATTATGATGGAATACTTGCATAGGGTTCTACTCAAACTCAAGAATGCGTCGGACTTTAATTTTCATCCTAAATGCGAAAGACTGAGTATTGTTAATTTATGCTTTGCGGACGATGTTCTGCCCGAGGGGATATGCTATCTGTCACGATGCTAATGGCTCAGCTCGAGTCCTTCTCAAGGCAATCTGGGCCGTTAACCAAACAGAAATGTAGTGTTTTGGGGCGTGAGTGAACACGGCGACTTCTTGGGATCACCGGTTTCGAGGATGGGCAGCTCCTAGTTAAGTATCTTGGAGTTCCTCTTACGACCCGGCGCTTGGATGTCCGCCTTTGCCAGCCACTTATTGATAGGATTACAGCTCGGATACAACATTGGAGCTCTAAATTGTTAAGCTACGCCGGAAAGATGCAACTCATTCGGAGTGTTCTACAGGCTATGACGAACTATTGGATGCAAGTCTTCCCACTTCCGAAGAAAGTAATTCGGTACATTGAAGCCCTTTGTCGCACCTTCTTATGGAGTGGTACAACAGAAATCACTAGGAGAGCACCTATTGCTTGGGATAAGGTATGTGATACAAAAAATGCCGGTGGTCTAAATCTTACCTCACTACTTGAATGGAATGCGTGTAGCATCGCCAAATTACTTTGGAATTTGTGTCGTAAAGCTGACAAATTATGGGTCAAATGAGTGCATAGCTACTACATAAAGGATCAGGAGGTGATGCATGTAGAGATACCTAAAGATTCTTCCTGGATTATGAAGGCCATTATGAAGAGTCGAACCATGATACAAAGCTCGGATGCGTGGGCGCGAATGTGGGGGTCCGGGAGATTTTGCACTAGATCATTATATGAGGAACTCCGGGGCGACAAGGTGGAGGTACATTGGAAGCAATTTTGGTTTGATAATAAAGCTCAACCCAGAGCACAATTTTGCGCATGGATGGGACTAAATGGGAGAATTGCGACCAAAGACAGGATCCGGAGGGGGACCCGGCTTTACCCCCGACCTGTGCCTTCTGCCCCGCGGATGAATCGTTGGCGCATCTATTTTTCGAGTGCCCCTACTCGAAACAAGTGTGGACACGGGTTATGGCTTGGGTTGGCATACAGTGTAACCCCATGCGCTGGGAGGATGGACTGGAGTGGTTCTGCAGGCAACTACGAGGGAAAGGTTGGCGGAAGAAAATCTTGCGGTGTGCATTCACGGAGACATTCTATGCCATTTGGATGAAAAGGAACAGAGTGATCTTCAATCAGAAGTCGATCAATGCTAGACTTGATGAGAGTATTATTAATAATGTCATAAATAGATGTTGGCAGGATAGAAAGCTTTGCAAGCATGTTCCTTCACTTATGGTTACTTAGATCTTACTGGTTGTCGTGATTTTTTACCTGGATCTTCGGATCGGTCTTGTACTTAACTGCTGGAATGAAATAAAGTTTTTCGGTTCCCCCAAAAAAATACACATCTAGGACAAAATTTCCACAACTTTTCAAAAGTTCGGCCCAGTGTTATTGACCATAAACAACCCGCCAAGCAATTGCCCAGGCCCAACAGGCAAACCCATAGCCCACCCAACCCAGCTAATCCATCTAAGTAAAGACTCACTGAGCGACCTACCAGTCGGTAATTTTCATCAATCTCCTCTCCCTTATTGTAGCTGACGCAGATAGAGAGAGAAAACACCACGCCCTAATGAGGAAATTCGATCCATGGCCAGTGTTCTTCAGGAGAGAATGGAAGCGCAATTGGCCGTTCCTCGTTGGATTCGCCGTCACAGGCACCCTCATCACCAAATTCACCATGGGGCTCACCGGTTTGTGCTTTAACTTTCTGGTTTTTTTCCATTTTTTTCTCCTTTTACTGAATCAGCTCTGTGCTTTTATCAGAGGAAGATGCGAAGAAGTCGAAGTTCTATCAGAGGCATCAATAGAATCCTGAAAAGTAAGATTCCAATCTGAGTTTTAGACCTACATCTACATGTTTATGAGTAAATGTGGATCTGGATTTTAATATTTCTGTATTCGAGTGTTTCGTGAAGCGATTGTTGTGATTTTGGAACGACGATCTTTAATCTGCGGGTATTTCCCTATTTAGTTATGTTATTACGGCATTTTTCGAAGGATTGAATTATTTGGTTACAAAATTGTGAATAATGTATTGCCTACGCATGGACAAGATAAATTGCACAGTCCACTTGCACCTGATTGATTTCCTGAAAGTATATCATATTCCATATGAGTCCATTTCCGCTTTGGCCACTCTGATCCCAAGGTTCTATCTAGACTTTGATTCTTTGTTAGCTCCAAACGTTTTCCTGTGCCTCACTTTGCTACATGTTAGTATGTATCTAGGGGCTATAGTTGTCCATGATCATATTCAGCAGTGTTGCAGTTGGTGGTACAGTTCAATGTGATTATGAAGCTTACACACTGAAGAAATTAATTAGCAGAATGATCGTAGGAGAAATAAAATTGTTGAGAAGAAGAGTGGAGTATTGAGAGATTGTTTTACGTTTTCAAACTAGCGTATATGTTGTGCGATAATATGATTCTGAGTATGGATTTTGTGAATAGTTTCTTCACAAATAAAATTGTTTCATGCTGATATGACAATCTCATGTCGGAGTTGGATCAAATGGTTTATTTTCTCTGCATGACAATAATGTTGACCATATGTAGACATTGATGGTTCTTAGTTCTAAAGGTGCTTTCTGCTACTACAATAGTACTACTACTACTACTACTACTACTACTACTACTACTACTACTACTACTACTACCAGGGAGAGCAAATTGTGAGTTGACAATTGGATTTGTAGCTATAGCTTATGGATGATTTGAGTTTTGATATCAAATGTTTGAGTTCAACTTTTGTGGCTTGGTTGTTTGTGAGATAATTATATTACCTTGATGTCATTTAGTCTGAAGGGAGTTTTCTTATACTAGTAAGTACTAAGTAGTACTAATGTTTACGAATTGGTGAGCTGACAATTAGACGTGTAGCTTGGGGGTATTGAGTTTTGAAATTAACTTTCAATACCCATTTAGAAATGAAGTGAGCTGAAGAAGGCATTGTCCTTTTTCTACCAATTGAGGAAGACGGTCATTTTAAGATGTTAAGCTTAGGTTCAGATACTACTATATGCAGAAGGTTTCTCTTCATGATGGGCCCATTTGATCTTGATGCAAATCAGCTTGGATCAAAAGAAAACTCTAATTTACTTTCCTAGATGTGGATGATTAACTAGTGATAGTTAATAATGAATGAAGTCCATATATGAGCATACTCAGCATAGTTCTAGACACATTGGTTTGTTTCTTGTATCTTAACATAGTTCTTACGGAGCCCTCTGATTGTTCAACTTGATAACATACCATGCATCTTTTGGGATTTTTATGGTGATTGTAAAGTAAACGTCAAAATCTAACATAGCTAACATTGAAACTCATTGCAATAATTATTGCCTCTAGATGATAGTGCATATCTGAATATATATCTTATACCAGTGCATATTATCAATATTTCAGGCAAAATGCCTGTGAACATCTTTCTTAGTGGAGATAATCTTATTGGTACTGCAAATGAATGAATTTGACCTTTTACATTGTTCTGTTAGTTCTGATGATGTTCATTTTGCAGGTCATAATAAGTACCTTAAAGTTTCCTGGTGAATGAAGAAGTGCAACTTGACGGACTGAGACTGAATACTTCATTTGAATTATTTTCTTTGTTTTTGTTGGCTTAGACCAAATTTACTCTTGTTTCTGTTTTGGCAATCCTAGGGCAAAACATTGCACAGTTCTTTCGAGCTGTTGAACATATAAATGGATGGACATTCAATTCACGTTGCCTGTGACTTGTAATAAATTTCGGCATGTCCTGCAGCCATAAGGTCTCAGTTCTCAGGAACATGGTCAATTCTTTTGTGTCTGATAATATACTCGAGTAGATTTTACATCTGTTAATCTATGTTAAAAGTCCATATAGTGCGTAATGGTGCTTAAATTGGAGTGATGAACAGGAGGTTAATATTATGTTTAAACTAAGCTGTGACTATTGCTTTTCCCCGCTAAACAACGTGTAGTGGATGCTTGTAGGCTGCTGTAGCAACTAGCAAGGTAGTTTCTAGTCTAGCGAAGAATCTAGCTGAGCACTATCCAGCCCTTTTTAGGGGGTGGTTCTTCTAGACTGCTAGTGCTATACTGCTATTTGTGTGTAAAAGGACAGATGAATGATTGAACCGAAGTGATGAGAATGCTAGATTAATAATCTGGAAGAGGTTTCTCCTAATCCAAACAAATGAATTCCTAGCAGAAAATATCCACATTCTAAAATTTGAGCAAGTGATAACATCAAGTCATGTTGGTTTGATTTTTGACTTTGTTCAATGATACTTGTTCTGTTATGTTGAATATGAATCAAGTCTTTCTAAACCAGTCACTTTATATCTAACGATCTATAACTAATTAATCAAATTTAATTCTTATAACGAACTAGTGTCTCGTACTTCAAAATAAGTTAAGGTGCACTCTAAACATATATTACGAGCCTAACACATACTTTTTCCTAGGAGGTCCTCTAAAGGTCATTTCCGACCTTAGAAGGTAGTCACCGACATTGACCAGTATATTTTTTAACCCTTAAATGATTCTTCTCGCCTACGTCACATGGTATAAAAGAACATCATCTCGTGTTTTATGGAGAAGGTCCACTAACCATTCTATACAAATAGGTTTCATTTGCTCAATCTCAAGGTAATCCATTTATTGCATCTCAACTACTTCATCTGAAAAGCTATGAGGCTCTAGTTGAATCAATATCCGGTTTTTGTCCTAGCCAAACTGACAAAAAAGGTCTATAACCCCTCGTTTTTCCTAGGCTTGTCAAGTATTGTTGTAGCTAAGGCGTGCGTTGTCTTGACTTAGGATGAATTTCACCCTAAACAATGATTTTGTTTGTTTGATATTGCAAGTAAAATGATTAACTAGTTGCAATTCGAAAAGACCGGGTTGACTGGTTTCAAACCGGAACCGGTCGGGTTTTAGTTTCTAATTGCAAAAAGATCAAAACTCACTATAAGCCGTTATCCCCAGTTCCCCGCAAGGCCACCAGTTGCAGTGGAGCTCCCTCCCGTACACCATTTATCATCATCATCCATGGCGTTCAGAGTCCAGTACTCCGTCCAAACCAGCTTCCGCTTCTTCACCTCATCTCCTAAGTTTCCAATTTCAATGAAAACTTGTACAATTCGTCTCCGAAATTCAAGCAAACATTTCTTCGATTTCCCTCGCTCTGGAGCTCTCTACTGCACTTCCAGCAGCACCAGCTCAGCTGATGAGCCTTTCGTCCTCACCACTCCTCTCTATTACGTCAATGCCCCTCCTCACATGGGCAGCGCTTACACCACCATTGCCGCTGACTCCATTGCCCGTTTTCAGGTGCATTCGTAACCTAAAATTGCATCGATTAAGGCTTCGTTTCCGATTTATGTTTCGGATTACTGTGAAATCGAGCTCTCCGAAAGTTCAATAACTGTAATTATGCTGAAACATTTTATGATTATTGTGTTATTGAGTTAATTGTTGATACTTTGTGTTGTTAATGGTTTATCCATAGAGGCTTATGGGGAAGAAGGTTGTTTTTATAACCGGAACGGATGAGCATGGAGAGAAGATTGCTAGTGCTGCAGCTGCCAATGATGCCAGCCCGAGTGAGCACTGTGATTTGGTGTCGCAGGCTTACAAGGCACTCTGGGGACAGGTATAATCGTTGTTGTTTTATTGTATATGAGGCTATTTGTGATGATTTATGACAGCTTGTCTGTTTTTTGTGGATTTGCGCTGTCAGTTAGATATAGCTTATGACAGATTCATTCGTACGACGGATTCAAGTCATGAAAGCATTGTCAAGGAGTTTTATGCGAGGGTTCTGGACAGTGGTGATATATATCGTGCTGATTATGAGGGACTGTACTGTGTTAATTGTGAAGAATACAAGGTATTCTGTAATACTCTACCGTTTTTTGCCAATATTTAATGACTTGTTTAAGTTTCTACAATTTCATTTATGTGAGGTGTGGTGAAATGTTTTGCCTACGCATGGACAAGGTGAATTGCACTGCCCACTTGCACTTGATTGATTTCCTGAAAGAGTATATCATAGTTCCATGAGTCCATTTTTATGCCTTAACCAGACTCTGATCCCAAGGTTTATCTAGACTTTGATTCCTTGTTAACTCCAAACGTTTTCCTGTGTCTCACTTTACTACATGTTAGTATGTATCTAGGGGCTATAGTTGTCCATGATCATATTTTGCAGTGTTGCAGTTGGTTGTCTAGTGCAATGCAATTATGAAACTTATACATTGAAGAAATTAAATAGCAGAATGATCATAGGAGAAACAAAATTGGTGAGAAGAAGAGTGGAGTGTTGAGAGATTGCTTTACATATTCAAACTAGCGTATTCTTGTGCGAGAATATGATTCTGAGTATGGATTTTGTGAATAGTTTCTTCACAAATAAAATTGTTTCATTCTGATTTGATAATTTCATCTCGGAGTTGGATCAAATAGTTTATTTTCTCTGCATGACAATAATGTAGACCTTATGTTATATACAGGTCTCTGAATACATACCGATCATATGGTAAATGCTGCCATTTTTTTTTTTTTTTTTAATGTTCTTCTATATGATTGTCGGGTTTCTTATGTATGCCCTTGCAACTCTGTAGGATGAGAAGGAATTGTTGGATGGTAACTGCTGTCCCATGCACATGAAGCCATGTGTCCAGAGGAAGGAAGATAATTACTTCTTTGCATTATCGAAGTATCAACAACGTCTGGAAGAGATTCTAGCAGAGAACCCCGAGTTCGTGCAGCCTTCTTTTCGTTTAAATGAGGTACTATTTGTTTGTATTGCTCATCTTACTTTTTGGTAGTTGACTTTAATTTTTTCAGTTAATGTACTAAAAGATGCTATCATTCAATAGAAGCAACATAAAAGGAAAATTGGAAATTTTAGAACAGAATGCTCTGACGAAGATAGTGATGCGTGCATCTATTAGGAGAATTCGAAGTGTGGTGCCATGAGGAAGCAGTAATTAAATTATGAATGACTAAAGGAAAGTAGTATGAAAAGTTAAAGTATTTGGATTTATCCTTTAACTTTAAGATACCATTTAACTTATTACCAGTCTCTTGATCATGACATGGTAAGGTGCATAATAGTTATGTTAACAAGACTTACTATTTCAGTTAACAACAGGAGTTACATGTTTCTTTGGCCTTATAGCACACAAGAGCTGTTAGTAAACTCAGTAGACTCCACAAGTGACCAAGTAAAGTACTATACCTTCAAGGACCATAAGAGTCAGATATAACTTCGGGAAACAGAAACAATGGTACTACTATTTAGTTAATTAAGTAATGGATTTATAATAAATATTATGTTACATGAGTCTTTATCAAAGAGAATCTTCAAGACATAGACGCGCGTTACGTTAGCAGGTTCTCTGCTCCACATCACGTAAAGCTGTTTGGTTCCTGTTTCCAGTATACTGCTTAAGGACTTGGCAAATTCGTTACTACTTTGCAAGTCCAGTTAAAAAGCTTCTCCTCATTTTGAAGGCCATCTTTCTCAAACACTCTTGTAGGTCCAAGGTTGGGTAAAAAATGGTCTGAGAGATTTCTCCATTTCTCGAGCAGCAGTGGAGTGGGGAATTCCAGTGCCTAATGATACCAAACAGACTATATATGTATGGTTTGATGCTTTGCTGGGGTAATTAATTGAATCCTTGAGTATTTATCCAAGTACATGCAATTAATTAGTTTCTGTCCCTGTTTGGCTTTCTCAGTCTACATACTGCTTCTCATCATGTTGAGGTTGTCTTTATCACCCCCCTTCCACCCATATGTGCCCTGAACTTGCTTCGTCTTTTATTTCATTGTCTCTTCAATCTTTGACTCTGTCAAGGGGATATAACAGTACAAGATTGCTCATCATGTTCTCTTTATTTAGATTGATATATTGTCCATGCCATTGGTTCACACATGTAAATTATATGAAACTCTGCTGTTTGCACCTCATTAACCTCATGCTATGCTTGCAATTTTTCAACTTTTTGCCTTTTTAAAAAAAATTATAAATTCCTATAACATAAAAGATTGTCTCGAGAAAAAATTCGTCATAGATGCGTTGCAGTAAATCATTTATTCATGCTCTCGTTCTTTCTTTATATGAGTATGTTCCCACTCATAATTGGAGATGAAAATGTGGTAATTGTTTAATATAGTTTCTATATTAGATACCTTAGCTTCAGTTTGTTTAATATTCATTTTCCACTCTCGTTGTTGCCTGGACAGTTATATATCAGCTCTCCTAGAAGACAAGGAGCAACCTAATCTACAAACCGCCGTTGCGTCCGGTTGGCCTGCATCACTGCACTTGATCGG
This sequence comes from Plantago major, assembly GCA_026545765.1. NCBI lineage: Eukaryota > Viridiplantae > Streptophyta > Magnoliopsida > Lamiales > Plantaginaceae > Plantago > Plantago major. The sequence continues at coordinate 1,024,944 of CM048840.1, forward strand.
CAAGGTAATTTTGTACTTAAATAATCTGCAGTATGGATTATAGCAGACACCTTTGTTTTTGTACTTATAAACCTTCCTTACTATCTGTGAAAACTGAGAAGCTATAAAACAAGGTCACTTTGATCACCAACAAGTCAGGGAACTTTTTTTTTTTTTTTTTTGCTAAGGCTCTTTAAACACGGTCTCACGTCATTGTTTTGAGTTTGTTTCATAGCCTTATCGAAAATTACCAATGGAATTCTATTGTTTTTTTTTTTTTCTCTTTCTGATTTGAAATCCAGGTGAGTGACTTCACATGTCTTCTAGTGTAGTATGTGTAGTTTTTTGGATGATCCAATGTTTCTACTTTCAGCCGGTACAATTTATTTCACAAATTTCTTTAGGGGATTGCCGTGGATGTTTTAATCTTATTTAACTTGCAGGACATCTTAAGGTTTCATGCAGTATATTGGCCAGCAATGTTGATGTCAGCTGGGTTAAGCCTTCCAAAAAAGGTCTTTGGTCATGGATTTTTGACAAAGGTATGAAAATTAGTCTAAATGACACTTATCATTGTATCTTATTGTCATGGGCATTTTCTTAGAAATAATTGTTGCACTAGGGTAAAATGGCTTGGAGAATTTACTAGGCATAGCGGCCTTATTATGCTTTCTTAATCGAAGGTCGGTGCCATTTATTGATTCTTCGTCTTTAATTTCTTTCTTAGCTGACTTTTTTTCCTTCTCATGGGTAGTAGGCCCTCCGTGTCTCGAATTATTATTGTTACTTTTTAAATAAAAAGAAATCTACATGAAATACTCTATCGTTCAACTATGAAGAGCTCTACTAGCCTAAACTAATCTTTTGAAGATTTGAATGTCACCTATAAGTCGACGTTATCTTATGCAGCCATTTATAGACACACAACTGATGTAGCTTTTAGTGATGTGTTCTTGGTAATCCATTTATCTGGTTTCTTTGAGATCACCTTATTACTTCTCTCGGTCCTCGATGCAATACTGTATGGTATCTGTTGTTCATGTAGATCAATGGCAATTCTGTTCAATTTAGAAACGATGTGATTGTGCATTATATTGTGGAGTCAATGCTGAGCATTGAAAAAGAAAAAATAAAACCTTTGCCAGTGAAACTGAGTGTTTCATACTTGCTTGTATGTTCCTATGCCGGGTGTAACACAACGTTCATAGTTCTCTTTTTGTTCATATTTTATGTTGTGTGACATACGGCCTGTATCTGGCCATAGTAGTATCTTCCTAATTGTTTATAATGTTGCGATGCTTCTTGTATGTCAGGATGGATTAAAAATGGGAAAGTCTTTGGGGAATACCCTTGAACCTACTGAGTTGGTGAACAGATTTGGACCTGATGCAGTAAGGTATTTCTTCCTAAAGGAGGTGGAATTCGGTAATGATGGGGACTACTCGGAAGACCGTTTCATCAATATTACCAATGCACATCTTGCAAATACTTTTGGTATGCCATGCTGAATTACTTTTTAACAAACATGTACTTATTCGCATTCTGGAACGTGCTTCAGGTTTGCTATCCATCTTTTGCTTCACTGTAAGGTTACGTGAAGATTAGTTTTGACAATTATTTGTTCGTGTGTGTTGGGGGGGGGGGGGGGGGAGCATAACCTATCCGCTAGGCTTGAGAGAAGGTATTTAGTATCATCAGTTATCTTCGTTGGCTAACTTATTCCATATGAAATACATTTATGTTACACTAAGTTACAATAGGCTGACTCATTTTTTGTATTTTTCCGGTATAGATTATATACTAATTTGTTTGTAAGATAAAATTGGCAAGTTAGAATTCCTAAGGTAACAGCTACATTTGATTGCATAATACAAATACTTATTCTTCTTGTTAGAGCATTTCTTGAGGCCACAGTCCTGTCTTTCCTCTTCAGTCGGTTTATATTTTGGAAAGAAAGAAATTACAAATGAAATAACTTAGGCGCTGCACTATGGAGTATGGAAGTTAATCAAGTACAAACAACTCATAGAGTTGCTGTCAAACCCTTTCTAGCATTATAACCAATTGTGAATCAGATTCACTAAATATTAACTCACGTTCTTCTCATTGAAGACCCGGTAGAATAATAGGTTTTGGATCAGAATTTTTAAATAGTAGCTCTATACTTCCATAATCAAGTGCTCACTGCCTGAATGTACTTTAGAATGATTTAGATCAATTCTCTCAGGTAATCTTCTTAATCGTACACTTGGACTTCTGCGAAAGAACTGCCAGTCAACTATTACTGTTGATTCAGCAATTGCTGCCGAAGGAATTGCATTCAAGGACAGTGTGGAAAAGCTGGTAATGCCCTCAAAATAAATCGATTAACATTCTTTACTTTGGGTGTGTAGAAATGGAAATGTAGTGAGAACTGAGAAGCAGTTCAAGAACTATATTAAACTTACTTTCATTTTATTTTAGGTTGAAAAAGCCAGGAAGCATTATGAAAATCTCGAACTTTCATCAGCCTGTGAAGCTGTGCTAGAGATTGGTAATGCTGGGAATGCATATATAGATGAAAAGGCTCCATGGTCTCTTTTTAAGAAAGGGGAGACTGGCTTCGAGACTGCCTCCAAGGTTTCTTTTCTTTCTTCATATCTTTGTCAACATATGCACAAGATCATACATGTGCATTGCATGGCTCACATATTACTTAAGAGAATATATATGTGCTTAAAAAGAGTTTGTGACATAATATTGAAGTTGCAAGCAAATAGATTCAAAAGGCATAAAGGAGATGCATGTTTGCAAAAACTTCCTTTTATTCTGAAGTGTTTATATAGAGCTGATCCAGGTAAAAGTGAACTTGAAGAAAATCTTCTTTGAAAAAGGTGCATAGTGTAAAACAGAACAAGCTGCTGGTTTTTCAAAAAGTCATCATTTTAGATTATTTATGGAGAACGAGAAGCTACAGTTGTTTTTCAAACAGAAATATGAATAAGCTATACGATCAGTTTTAATAATTTGTTGTAAGTTGGCACCGAGTCAGAAGGCTTGGAACATCTTGTGTATGTAACATTGTGATGTGCGCGTGGAGGAATTTTTTTCCTGTTCTGTTCAACATATAACTGCGTGCTTAAATAGTTCCGTTTCTGTTAATCTCTGAATAGGACCTGGTGATTGTTCTGGAAGCCATGAGAATTGTAGCAATTACTTTATCCCCAGTTACCCCAAGTTTATCTTTGAGAATATACACACAGCTTGGATACTCAGAAGACCATTTCAATGCTGTCACCTGGGTTAGTCTCTTTCTCTGTCCACACTATACATTAAAATGGAAAGCATTATGAGTTCACATTTGCTAACTGATTGTTACAGAATGAAACCAGATGGGGTGGGCTGAAGCATGGCCACATAACAGCAGAACCAAAACCTGTTTTTGCTAAAATTGAGCTCGAGACTGACACAGTTGGTGAAACTAAGAAAGACACGAAGAAAAAGGAGAAGCAGAAGACCAGAAAAAAGGTTGAAGCATAGATGATATTTTCCTCAAGAGGTAATGATGCCTAGGTCATTTACTAACTTCAGTGGGAGTGTGGGACACACGAGAACTGATTACATTAACGTCCTGTATGTTCTTTAACATCTTGGTGATGATTCTTACATTGGGTCAGATCGTAATTGAATGTATATTTCATACTGTAACAAAATCAATGTGGAAATTTTGGGGGGCCGGGCAGCAATGGAATCTGAGATTGTCAGTGAAGAAAAATGAGAATAGTTTTGACAGGCTCTGGAGCACAATTAATGGAAGATATCCTGCTTGATGCAAAAGGAATGACTGCATGAGATACAGGACCGAGTGTGGCACTTGGCCCTCTGAAAATCACTGCCAGTTTGTCTTGGAGGCTTTGCACAAATGAGGCAAGAAGATGGACTGCAGGTTTTGCTCCTGCCATGTTTGGTTGGTGATTCATACTCTATATTAGTCATAGTGAAGATGGACTTCAATTTGTTCCTCAGATGAATAACTGTTTTGTGACTTTGTCAAGATTAAATGAATGTTATCATTTTCTCATTTACAGAGGTTAATATTGTTTTAAGTAGTTAATGGTGAACCCTAAAACCCCTAAATTCTTATGATGTGTGTAGTTGGGTTTAGTAGTAGTTACTAGTAATATATTTGTTGAAATAGTTGAGGTTTATGTGCAAAATGGTTAAAAGTAGTGATGACTGGTCTGATCTTACTACCAAAATGGTCTCACTTTCCACTACAGATCCAGTCAAAACTGATCCCTTGCCTTTGATGTCTTTTTCAATCTTCAGAATATCACTTTTCTCCAAAAATCCTCTTTATGCCATCTCTTATGTTCATTAAAATTCATGTGACAGCGGACACCTCCCAAATATATATTAAGGGCACGTTAAACGCAGAACACATTTTACTAAACCAAAACACTTTTTTATATATTGCAAAAGGTCCTTTAACTGATAAAAATATTGAATTAGTCTCATTTTCCGAAAAAATTCTCAAATTATTACATCTTCAAAAATATATAAACATATATACACTATGGTATCATAACACAACAAAAATTAATATCGTACAATCATTAGCCATATTATATCGATAATGACAAATATAAAAATATTTTTATTTATTTTAATTTGGTAGTTGTAGTTGTTAATTATTACTCAATTATATTAGTATATTTAAATTGATTTTTAAAAAAATCAAAAAATCCAAAAAATAACAAAAAGAAACGCAAAAACGGTTAAAAATGACAAAAACCGACCACACGAGTCGTCTCGAGAACCATGTTCTCGTCAGCTTTGAAGCTGACCAGAACCATGTTCGGTCACTTCAGTCGATTTCTGTCGACTTGAGGTCGACCCAGATCGGAGCAGTTAAGTTTCAGATCGGAGCATCTCCGATCTGGTCAAGTTTGCTCCGGCAAACTCCAAATTGGAGATGCTCTGGATCTTCGTATTCTTCGTGTTTTCTTTTTAAGTTTTTTCGATTTATTCATTCGGTTGATAAAATTAATTCGAATAAACTTGTTTTATGTTTTTTAGGTAAAATAGTAATTTTTTCAAATTATTGAACCATTTTGTAAATTATAATAATAGTGGTATTATATGTAATATGTAAAAATTTATTCTGCATTTAGTAAAAAGTGTTCTGCGTTTAACATTCCTGTATATTAATCACACCTTTCCACCCTATGTGGTTCAAGCAAACAAGAACGCACCATAAATACACTAATAGCAATACCCTGTACTCTAAGCCTATGAGGAGGCAAGTGTTAAGTAATTTAAACTATTATCATGATGTTTATGTTTAGCCTCCTTATTTACCACACATGTCCACCCTATGCTCCCAAAACAACAAGTGGCAAACAATATAAGGTATGACAAAGACTATAAATTTATATTTTTTCTAACCATCGGTTTTACCACCTCAATAAATTTAATGCTAGATATCTATGGTCTAATACCTTGAATTAAAACTTGGCATCATATTTAATGATGCTTGTGGTTTAACTGACTTTAGTTTGATCCTAAATATTAAAATGATACTGTACTTAATTTGTTCACCTTGAATTGTTGGTAGTTCGTTTGGTGCTTGAAGTTTAAATGGTTGTGATGAGTTGATGAAATGATTATGATGCTTCGGGTTGAAGTGCTTGTGTTTTCTTCTTTCTTTTAATCCTCAGGACCCAAAAACATCGCATATGTTTTTGCTAAAATTCATCAACGTTTTGGCGCATGATATTCCAAGATACAGAGCAAATTGTATGCAATTTTGGTGAGATAGTTGGATAACAATAGGAATTAACAATATATACTCATCATATATGTAACCACAGTAAGAACAGCGTTCTATGAGAGCATATAAGAGTTCTTATTCATAAATACTAATCTCCAGATTCGTGAACAATTACACTAGAACCTAATGTGATGCTTTGTTTTCAAAGAAGATTCGTCCTGGTATAAGTCGACATGACGTCCATTCAAGGGCTGGCAAGGCCTCGCATTTTTCTTGCATCTCATGTCAAGTGGAGCTTTGAGGGCAAGTACTTGTCCTCTGGATATTGATCTCACCTGCATTATCAGTATAAATGTGTTGCAATGGTTAGATTATGCTTTTGATATGTGATTAATCAAAGAACACTAGATTATGCGATAGGCTGTCTATTCGAGAGATGGGATCAATATCACATGATCACTACAAGCATGAGACATGTTTATAGCTACATACATCACTTTGTTAGTAAAGCTGACTTAATGCAAGTTATTATTAAGACACGATTATTGAAATTAAACATATGATTTCTGAAGTTAAAAATGTGATATTAATTGTTTATTGAAGATAAGATATCTGAAAAAAGTTTGCAATCCAACAAATAGAATCTGCACCTTGCCCAGGATGTTCCAAATAACATTTTCAGTGCAAGGGGGGGTTGTAAAAGAGCCGACATATCTGTAATACTTGCGACATCTTTTCCTTAATTCCTCCGTGTGTATTGGCCCGAGTGTAATTGGTGCATCCTTGTGACTTCTGACCTCATATGCGAGTTCATTCAATTTGTTCTGGATCTGCGGTAATTATAAAAGGGTCCGTCAAACAAATCAAATGAGTGGTACAGATGGAGTATATGTTTTTAGTTCTTAGTTCTTATAAGCACGTCAATTCATTGTTCCCTAAACGGACCTTTGCAACAAGTGGATCGGGTCGTCCATAGTCGAAAAGCATAGCAATGACTGATACATTGCCATCATCAGAAATGTGTACCAAATGAAGCTCTGCCGCAAATCTGAAGGTTTTTATATATAAGAAGCAAAATACAAATTTATTAATAAACGGCTAAGAATTACATAGAGCATGAGGGATCCTCCCAACTAATTACACGTTGTCTTCAATACAACAATCATGCAGTAAAATAGAAACGAGAATCCCCAAAATTCCAATTAACAATCTATGTACTAGTTTATGTCATGACGTGGTGTTAAATTGAGCAAAACTATTTTGTACTGAAAGCAATTATATATTTACTGATGTTTCCACAATTCCACTTACTTTTATAGTCATGATTACTCTAAATATTACTATAACAAATACTATAATTCTTGATTTAACAGAGTTGTCGTTAAAAAAACTTGTATGAGTTATAGTTAGGATAATACATACTGCTTTCCATCAATTCTGTGCTCGGAAGGAGCATGCCAGTGCATTTGTTTGAGGTAATAAATTTTCCCATGCACAACCATTTCCCCAGATTTATCTGGATATCGCACCTGCCCATCATCAATAAATACACATGAATTCACTCCACTCTGTAACAAATATAAAATCATCCTAATTACATCTAAATCCCACCATATGGTAGGATGATAATACAATTGGAGTTCAAAAGTCACAACAATTATCTTTTTGCCTAAAATGGTTGCAAAAAATATTTTTGCGTCAAGTGTAGTAGTTCAAATCACTAGGACTTAAATATATAAGTCAATGTTTTTTGTCCCACTTTCTAGTGGAATTGACATGTGTTTAGTTATACAATTAGCACATAAGTATATCCATAACATGATATTTGAAATTAAATATGTGATGTCATGTTGATTTAGCTTTCCAAAAGTTTTTAACAATGAAAATGGAAGGAAATAGACAAATAGTAATATTATTACTCCCTCCGTTTTTTATAAAACTTGTCATTTTGACTTTGACCGGTCAACCGTCTCCGACTTTGATCACAAATTACTCTTAAACTATAATAGTAAACAATTTAATAAAATCATATAATGAAAATTTAATTATTAAATTTTTATTATATAATTTTATTAAATTGTTCAGAATTATAAGAGTAATTTGTGGTCAAAGTTGGAGACAGTTGATCGTAAAATAGTAAAATGACAAGTTTTATAAAGAATGGAACGAGTAATTTTTTAGACTAACCCCAACATTGAACTTGTTGTCCACCAAGGTAACATTGGTAGAGTTGTAAAATCTGATGAGAGGCTCAAGTCTGTTGTTAGCCACAACATCATGTTTGAGAATATTGATAGGTGACTGCAACTTGCCCTTTCCGCACATGGAGAATTCTGGCTTTATCTTTGCCCACATGTTAGGACCTGTACCTCCTGTGTATGTGAACTGGATGGCTTCATCACCCTCTGCAATGTCAGATGATAAAATGAGCTTATATTTTCAAAACAAAGAGATGAAACCCAAATAGCTCGCTCCCAAGCAGCTAGGATTTTAACCTGCACGTCGCGTATATTGCTTCATCTACTTTAACTAAATGAGTCGCCCTTGCAAGTGTAGTTGATGTTATTCATATAATGCATTATGCTACGTTACGGGCTGTGCGAATATATAGGTGACAGAGACCATGTAAACATAGTAATGTACTATGTGAAATTCTGAGGTGGAATTTAGTACTATTGTTTAGCAAAATCACAGTAGTATAAGATCAGGGGTGGACCGGGGGCAGGGGGTGTTCGCCCCCTTAAAATTTGGGAATTTTTTTTTATAGGTAATATTTTTGAAAATTTTAGATTTCGCCCCCTTAACCCTCGAAAAAACCTCATATATATAATTTCGCTCCCCGAGGTTGAAATTCTAAGTCCGCCCCTGTATAAGATTATTGTTGCTAAAAAGATAAATAGAACTGGAAAAGGTAAAATAGGGACATACTCTGGCCGGAAACCATCAAGAGTAGCGTAACTCCAACAATGAAGAAAGCAGCTCCTTGAAGAGGCATGGTGGGCATACATATATGGAGTAATAATTTATGTTAATGTGATGGTAGTTTATACTACCCACAAATGTGCAGTATATATACATGTCCACATATATACTCATTGGCTCACTGCACACATAAAAATAAATAAATAAAGACAAGCTAAGGGTAATGATCACGAATAGACCCTTCATTTTCATCCTTTTGGGGCCATCTGAATTGTATAGAAAAGTATTTATCTTATTATACCACTCCACTGATAGATGATCAAAAGCAACCACCCATTGTGTTACTTTTAACTTTTTGGACCAATTATTTGCATTGCACTACTCAGTCATGCCACGACGGGGGTGCTCACATCCCAGTCCATTATTGTGGTGGTGGTGCTTAACCGGTCCTAGCCCACTGCTCTTTTTTTTTATTTCTACTGCCGTGCCACATGTCATATGTTGTATTGCGTTTTAATTATTGGATGTATTGTACAGTGCAACATATAATGCACACGATACAATCAACGGTACAACACTTAAAGCGACATGCGACGGTAGACAAAACCTTTTTTCAATATGCAATTGGGTCCTGAAGCTCTACTGATTCATAGGGCATTACAGTTTCATCATGCTAACTGAAATAAACTAGAAGAGTTCTGGAAAGCCTCAACACATAATTTAAACTCTACATGAAAGTACCTGGTACAAAGTACAAACTACGCAAGTAAACAACTCAAGAATGACAACTATGAATGGAGGAAGCATCGTCATTATTTGGGCAGAGACTAAAATGGAACCAGAATCTGACGAAGACAGCTCATACAAAGAAGCTCCTAATTCAGCAATCAATTGTGTCTAGAATACACTACAGTCGGAGACCAATCGACTTTCTAGGGTGAAAGATCTTTACCCCAAAAGCCATAGCCGTGCTATCCCGGAATTTGTAACTAAGAGGCATGTACTCAAGTAATATATAGGAACCTTTAGTCCCGCAGTCCTTGAAAAAGTGTAAATCAATCAAGCGTTTTGTAACTCAGGTTTGGGAGTACTGTCCTCAGGTTTGCTCAATTTTGGAATATTACTTCCTGTTTTGTTCGAGTTGGGGATATACTTCCAGCAGCGCTTGTGAACCCCACTTATTTTCTTTGGGGCATCTGCAATTGGAATACCTGTTACAAGTCATTCAAATCAGCGTGTGTAATATGTGTGGCCCAAACCAACAAAATAATACTCACGTCACCAGGAAACCAAGTACCAACATCAAAGAACTACTAGCTAGCAGAGAGGCTTTAAAGTTGGAAAGTAAAGTTGAGGTTAGCTAAACCACTTTTCTTTCGTATTCTAAAACGATATTTTAGCCACCAAACCAAGGAAGATAGTTAAGCCCTGGGCAAGTTTTATTCGATGGCATCAACAACAGCCTGAACTATTGTAATTCTAAACCAAAAAGACTAACCGGGTATGGATAGCATGCACACATTTCATGATGTGAAACTTGAGAATCAAATGAAAAACTTTATTCTTTGATATATATCGTGCATTCTAAAAGGTCCCCCATTCCCTTGCAGAAAAAGGAAAAAAAAAAAAAAAAAAAAAGGAGAATAGAAGATCTCAGACAGGGAAATCAAAGATATCAACATATCTAGAGACGTTGGATAGTAGCAGTGTTAGTTTTGTTCATCCCATTTACAATGACCATGAAACACCATAACTCTTTATTCATCCACTTTCCTGTCCAGTCCTCACGTTGAGGACATGAAAGTTGTTCAAAAGAATGGACTGCAGGATTTAGTCTGAGTTGACGATGAAAATTGATGAAAGCAATTCAAAGTTTCAAACAGACGGACTGATGGACATGAAATATTGTTTTCCTTGCTGGAGCAATACATTAGTATTACTGTCTTGCCATAGCAAATCAAACCAAAGATTATAAGATGGTAAGATAAGAACTCAGGTGTCACATAAACTGCTTCTCTAGAATAAGGGTAGAGTTAGCTACATCAGATTAGGCTATTTGGATTTACAAGTTGGTGCATAGTCAAGGGGGTTAAACGTAAACGAAAAGCTCAGCAATGATTAATTGTACTTCCAAAGACATTTGGTCTAGTTTGGATAAAGGCGACCTAGGAAAGACTGACAGAGTAGGCCAAACAAAATTGAAATATCTGAGATCAAAACTTTCAGAATTGCTTAAATTCAATCTTTTGTTTTGCATCTTCATGGTAATAACATGAACTTTCTGGTCCCAATAGACTAGATGAGAGTGGTTAAGTTGTTACAGGGTGTTGAATTCCTAAGGTATCAGATTTGAATCCAATGTTGGTCATATGGGAAGCTAATGCAGGGCTTACAAGACTTGGGTGTTCTCATCTGAACAAGGTAAGTTTTTAGGTGGGCTTCCCAATGTTCTTACAATAAATACCATATACCGTGAACTGGATGACCAGACAGGTACTTATGTAAGCTTTTGGCAAGTGTAAGAACACTAGGATACACCAAGCATTCCATATCAGTAAAATCCAAGTACATGAAAAGAAACAAAGAGATGAAATACAGCTCATGCCGTGAGTAAACTTTTAAGATAACTGCTCACTAATCAAACTTACTGCAACATGTCATAAGCAATGATATTTCCTCACATGATCATCCATCATACGTAGGATTTGCTTGGTTACTGAGTTGCCAGGAAGTGCTAAAAATCGAACAAAGTCACTACAATCTTAGTTATTGCTTCAACTTTACACATTTTCAACGTTATTTTCATAATCTTTGCTTTGACATGATCAATCAGAAATTCGTATCTGTCTTGGTTAAAGGTGCTTTATAACATCCATTGTAACAGAGTAAGAAAAAGGATTAGAGTAGGATTTTATTAAACACAAAAAAGCATAGAAGGCCAACTCTCTTATCTCAATTCTTTATATAGCTTGCAAACTTGAAAACAGATGCCAACTTTCTTGACTATAGGCAAAAAAAAAAAGAGCGTATATGCAAAGACTCGACTTAAAACATTTTAAAGGGCCCAAAATAGTAGCAGTACCTGCTTTGTGAGCAAGCCCCCAAGCCTTGCCATGCCTTCCATCCTGCCAAAAAAAAAAACCATTTAAAAAAAAATCAATACCCTCTAACTAATAACAACTAATCTCCATAAATAAGCACAAGACCACAAGTTTAACAGAACAAGCTACATATAACAAATGCAATATGTTGCTGAATAATGGTTAGTTCGTCTATGTTTGCCAGTTCGTTCAGTAGCCGTGCAATGAAGGTGATCCAACGACTCAGATTCAATGAGTGAAGATGAGAGGGAAAATCGGTTAAAAGCAGAAACAGAGCATCGACGTCTGTGATCAGCCAATTTGCCTCCGTTATCAACTAACTGGAGTATATACATTCATCCGTGTAATTTAGTGAGCTAAGATCATAATTCATCCATTCAATTGTCGGTTATAGTGAGATAAACCATCAATTGCCATTGTTGATTGATCGAGGTTTCTTAATTCTTGTAATCTTTCTGGTATAGTGGATTGTTGCTTGTTGATCTCCGTGCACTTAGGAAGATTTGTTCTTCCGAAGCACGTTACATCGCGTGTTGCTTTCTTTTTTCGTAATTGTTCAACTGATTTAGGGTTCTTCGTGTTCTTCGAATTTCGATTGTGTTTGTCAGCTAAATTCCTGGTGTAGTTCAGCAGTTGCCAAGTAACAATTCAAACACACATTACACAGTAAGCTAAGGCCTCAACTCTCAAAGCCCTAGCGCCAAACCAATACGCAGCCACAAAACATAATCCTCGGGGAAAAAAAAAAACAACGAAATGGAGAAATCAGGTAACAGTTGTATACCTTGTAGAGGTTTATTTTAGTGATCTCATAAGAAACGTCGGCCCAGTGCTTTTTAGCCATGTGATAGCCGATTCCCCAATTTGGCAGGTACTGAGCTACCTCGAAAAGGTTCTTCCCCTTCTTATTCTTCTTCGTCTCAGCTGCTGCAGCTCCGCCTTCAGGCGCCTCTCCGGCAGGCGGAGTAGCGGCGGTGCTAAAGTTGCGGAGTAGAGTGACCGGGGTTCTGAAGAGAGAAGAGGTTTTCGTTCTGAGAATAGTCGCCATTTCCGAATTTTGGGAATGTGTTTGATTCGGGGAAGAAGTGCCGACGAGTGGTGGAAGAGTTTAAACCTAGATGACCGAATTCGTTCAGGCCATGTTCATCGAATTGGGAATTCGCGAATCATTGAGGATTAAGTGAAACGCATTCGTTCACTGAGAATTAAATTGCAATTGCTTGAGATTGGCATTGGATCGGGTATCAAGCCCACTTGAGTTTTTGCTGAGTGAGTCTACGGGGTCGAACTAAAAATTACTAAAGGTTTGGATTATTTTGATCAACCCCGATGTTCAAAATTTATAAAGGCCTTCTTTTTTTTTTTTTAAATAGTCTTGTCTTGTATGAAAAGAGAGTGTATAATCAAATCCTCTTCAGTTGAAAGTTTTATGGGAGTGGACTCATGACCAAAATTTCATACTCCCTCCGTCCCAAACAATAATGTACATATTACTTTTATGGACGTCCCACGAAACTAGTTTCATTCTAAAAATAGCAAAAAAGTACACCCACTAACTCACTAACTCAACTATCCCTCTTATTTCCATTCTTTATCATTATATATCTTATCTCTCGTACATTTTACATTCTTTATCAATCCTCTCCCTAACAACAAACAAGGGGTTATTACTGTTAGATAGAGACATTGCATCTAAGCACCAGTTAGTTCAACAATTACATCTAAGTCTAAAAAGCTGATTTTTTGTTGACCAGCTTATAAGTTGAAATTCCTTAGTGGACAAACAAACAGGTCCTTAGTTTATTTTACCCCCTTTCGATTTTAATACACAATAATGTCCAAAAAATAAATAAAAAATGGATAAATAATTTAGGTTGAATAAAAAATTATGAACAATAAATAAAAAACAGAAAAAAATATTTTAAAAATATTTTTTTGAAAAATAAATAAAAATTAGAAAAGTTATTTAAAAACATATGAAAATAAATAAATAATGTAAAAATAATTTTTTTGGATAAAATGAAAAATAGAAAATGATTTTAAGAAATAAAAAAGAAATTACTAAATAAAAATTGAAAAATAAATAATGACATAAAAATGTTTATAAAATAAAAAATTATGAAAAATAAAATAAAAATATAAACAAATTTGAAAAACAATATAACATTAATTAACACATATTTCCTTTCACTTCCATGGAAGCTCCATCCATTCCAGGAAGGTGAAAGTGATTTGTTAGAGATATGTGAGTGAAAAATAATAAATATAAACTAATTAATAATTTAAATTTTTTATCAATTATGAAAAAAAATAAAAAACTGAAAAATAATTTAAAAAATAAAAAATACGAAAAATAAATAATAACAGAAAAATTATTTTAAAAAAGGTATTGAAAAATAATTGATAACTGAAAAAGCATTGAAAAATTAAAAATTACAAAAAAAAAACATAAATTTATTTAAAAAATAATGAAAAAATAAAAATACAGTATCAATTAACCCATATTTTCAATTTTAAAATTTTAATTTTTTTATTCCTTTCACGTTCATGGAAGCTCTTACGGAGCTTCCGTGCTTCCTGCTATGGAAGTTCATCTATGGAGTTTCCAATAAAGTTAAATAAAAATTAATAAATTAATAAATATTATTATTTGAAATAGGAAGAATAGGAAGAGCAATTATGATTGGACTGATCTCTCTCCATGCCCTCCTAATCGTGTAAGAATGATTTTATTTTGGAATTTTACAAAGTTTTTAAAAATTTTGGGATTTTACAGGGACTTAATTGAGGGTTTTAAAAAATTGAAAGGGCTATCCTTTAAGAATTAGATGAGCCCTGGGATTACTACTGTAATTTAGAAGTCTCATTATTATTTAAATAGATGTCATTAAGTCTTAAAAACAAGTATGAAGTTCTAGAAATTGTAAATTATCCTTTAACCTTTTTATATTTATATGTTTGATAGGTGAAAATTGAAATTAAACCTCAAAAATGTTTAAAAATCATAATGGGACCCTCCTGAACATTTACATACAACCACTAATTAAGGTATCTTAATATACAAGTTAATTAATGATAGGTTTAAATATAAATTATATTTAAAAAAATCAATTACATCCAAGTCCACACATCATCAATAAGTTAAGCATGTTTAGCTAAAACTAAAAGCTGATATTTAAGCAAGGGTAAAAATGACTTTTCCTGGTTTTAATTCGCCAAAAGAGAAATTCGTGGACCTACATGTAATTGATTTATATCGATCAGGACTTGCATGTTATTGTTGATCTAACTGGTACCCAAGTGTAATTAGAACATCTAAAAGGGGTACTGGATGAAATTCACCCGACAAACAATAAACAATTGGCTTTCTTAAAAATAGTGCCGGAAAGTAATGAGACTAATTCTTTGGGACGGAGGGAGTATTATTCAAAATATTCGGACTCATATTATTACTGGATCAATTTCATGGGGGTTTACAGTTCATCTACAGTGAAACCAAACCCGTATAAAATCTGGATGTGATCCATCGATTCTTTTGAGTTGGTCGGACCAACAACAAAACCACATAAGGTACATGACGTTTGTGAAGGAACGTGTCTAGATGTGCAGTTTACAGGAGATTATGCAACTCCAATTTGAAGAGGAGGTGATAAAATGAGGCGGTTGTGTATGTGTGTGTTTGATTGGTTATGTTTAGGATTTTAGGTTTTGAGGAAGAGGTTGGGGGTGGATGGGTTGGTCGAAATTAGATGGAAGAGTAGGAGTCAGGAGGCAATGTAGGTAGTGTGGAGGGCCTTGAGGCCAAAAGCCAACGGGATATTTGGAGTGATTTTGAGGATGTAGGGTCTGTTATAGGTCAATGTGGATTATATTCTGATCTCCAGGTTGAAGTGTTGAACAATGAAGGATTTGGAATTCACTTCCAACTCAATTAAAAGCATATAGTATGCATATTTTTACCATACTCTTCATCTCTCTCTTTACTTTTGTTATTTATAGTAAGGCCTGCTAGAAAAAAATTAAAAGTTAATGGTGATTAATTAATTAGAATTTGGTTAGTAATGTTCAAATTGATTAGGAAGTTGATTAACTAAATTGATACCTACCGATTTTAAATGTAAAGCAGATAAAGAAATTAATTGGTATTTTGTAAATGACATAAAAGGACATTACTCTTATTTATATTTTCTTTAACCTTTCTCGTCGTATTATTAGTCTATAGTTTTTTAAATAATAGTACATCACATTTTGTCCAATTATTCTAATATATATTCAATGTACTTTACATCGCCACTTTAATAACATCATCAAAATTATCAGAAGTTGAAATAAATATTCGTTGAGCATTTTAACTTAGTAATGAAAAAAATCAATGATTGATGTGTACTACATGTATGCATTTTAAAGAGATGCGGATGCATTAATCCTTATGTTAGTTGCAAACAAGTACACAAAACGTATAACAAATGACCAACAATATAAAATATAAGTCGAGAATAATAAATAATAAAAACGGGTAGTCAAAAAAAGCTTATGGAGCTGAAAAGCTAGTGGTAAACAGAGCCTAACAAGGTTAAACCATTTTAAAATCGATTATATAAGACTACCTGTAATGGTGACGGCCATGACGTCATTACACGCGATTTTGATCCGCGACGAGATTTTTGACGCATGACGCACATCGTCATGAAATTCAAATTTTTTTTTATTTTTTAAAAAACATATTTAACATATTATAAGAGTGTTAAGAAGTTGAAATTAATAAAATTACATTTTTAGAAGTCGTTTTACAATTTTAAGTTTAATTAAGAGAGAAAATTGAGTTCGAGATGGGATGATCCAAACATAGTCAAGAGTGGTCTCTATTTGTAGATCTCGAAAATACATAGCCGTTGGTGATTTTTATTTATTTTTTGCATTTTTATTTTTCGAGTTATTCGCGTTTGAAATTGGACAAAACTAAAAAATTAAAAATAAATAAAGAAATCGTATAAGACCACTTTGTAGGTTGCCGCATAAAAAGTCTTAATCAAAAAACTATTGCAAAAAAGGTCATTCTATTTTCTGTGTACTAATCCTTCCCTGTTTTTCCCAAAATACCCTTATTCCTTTCTTATTCCTCCAGCATCCTTTCAGCATCCTTTATTCCTCCACGCTTTCTTCCTCCAACATCCTTTATTCCTCATCTCTCTTTGCTATTTTCACCTATTTTCTTCTCGTTTTCGACATGGATTAGTACGGACGGACTTGCTTTTTTATTTTCTCTCGCTTTCTTCCTCCAGTACCCTTTCTTCCTCATCTCTCTTTGCTATTTTCACCTATTTTCTTCTCGTTTTCGACATGGATTTCATGGTTTCATTATTTTCGTGTTTTTGTTTTTGTACATTATTTTCGTGTTTTTGTTTTTTAGAATTTTCCCCTTTTGTGTTGTGGAACCTGAAACTAACTTTAATGAATAAGAACCTAACTTCTGAGTTTCTGAAACTAATACTTATGTTGTATTTTGTTCTGAAACTAACATTGTTGGCCTTGAAACTAACATTAATGAACAAGAAACTAACTTCTGAGTTTCTGAAACTAACTTTAATGAACCTAAAACTAACTGTTTGAGTTACTGAAACTAATACTAATGATGCTGAAACTAACAGAAAAGATCTTGAAACTAACATTGTTTACATTCTTTTATGTGTTTTTGTTTTTTAGATCTTGAAACTAATACTAATGATGCTGATTAGTTGAATTGTCTCGGAGTGTATCTATGGTGCTTGTCATCACCGTAGTCGTGTTGGGCGTGTTTCAAATACTACCTATATACCGGCATGGTCCTAAAAAGTTATATGTCCGTGAGGGTTGATGGCACGTACACTAAACTAACACGCACAAAAGTGCGGACTTCGGTAAAACAGACACTACCCAAAAAAGTGAGACTAAAAGAGTCCATAGTGGCCAAATTGATTAGAATTTAATTCATTTGATGCAAATATTTGGTTTATGGAAGTTGGTTGTATGTCTTGGCAAGCTGCTATACGCAAGGAAAAAGTCCCTTCTGACTTAACTAATTGAGTACATTGCATGAGGTATTTAAGGCACCTCTGTGACGAGAGTCACCTTCATTTTTTCTTATTGTTCTTGAGTGTTTAACCCACTGGACACTTCCAGAGTGTGAGAGAGAATAGTGTAGGATTTCCTTGCGAGGGATTGGAGAGTTAGACTTAAGTGTTATTTATTTGAAAAACTTTCTTGCAGGATTTTTTGTGCACTATTTCTGTCAACGCCAGTTGAGTGCAAACCTTTTGCATCTTGTGCATTTAACGCTTACAATGGTAGAGTTCGGTCACTTGGAAGATTGACTCGTTTGTGTGTTTTTATATGTCGTAGTCTAAGCCTAGTTGTCTTTAATTTGTTTGTTTGCTCGGGGACGAGCAAAGGTTCGGTTTGGGGATTTTGATGAGACAATATTCTAACGTCTCATTTGGTCCTTTTTAGCGGTCTTTGTCTTTGGTTTTATAGTCTCTTTAGTTCGTTTTTACGCTTTGGTGTTTTATTTATATTTTGTAGAGATCTATGTCTTTTGAGCCAAATGAGAACAAGTTGTTTAGCATGGCTCACCGCGGTGAGGAATTCAGTCCGCCGCGGCGAGATTTTACGAGCTTGCAACTGGAAATTGAGAGAAGGCTCGCCGCGGCGAGATTTTGCGAACTGGATACATAATCGATTAAGAAGGCTCGCCGCGGTGAGATATTCCTTCCGCCGCGGCGAGAGACGAAAAATCAACCTTTTGTTTTCCTTATTATATTAGAATTTTGATTCTTTTCTTTCATACTTCTTTTAACATAGCTTTGAGAAAAAGCTCTGAGAGACACACATTAACATTGAGACATCTTTGGAACTTGGTTATTCATCAAGATTATTGGTATTGATTTCTCCATTGCTTTGTTCTCTACGATTCGTTCTTTATCTTATCGATTGAATTGTATGTCATTATATGCGAGTTTATCATCTACGTTTCATATGATTTTTACCATGAATCTCTGTATGCAATCATCAATTATGAGTAGCTAAACCACTTTGAATACAGTAGTATGTGAAGGTTATGCATATTCGTTCTAGGGTTTATCAAATCACTCATATAGGTTAGTCTCAAATAAAATCTTCGTAAAAACCTTCAATTCGATAAGTCCGTATTAAATTCTCTAAATTGTTCATGTTTAAGGATCGTGAATTGACGACTCACGATTTCTCCAGTATAATATTTTATAAGAACGATTGGTTGAATCGAATTGATTGATTTACTGTACAACAACCATGTGACAAATATGAGTGTTATCCCTAGTTCGAATTAGCATAATTGGATCTTGCTACTATATTCATCTTTCTCTCATTGTTAATCGTAATCTTTGCTTTAGTTTAATTAGTTAGAAGCGCAACCACACCATCAATCAAATTGTTACTCGCAAGTATCTGTTTACTCTCACTGCTACGTAGCTTAATTAATTCCTTAGCGAACGACTCTGTGGTTTAGCTTTGTCTGTTTACTACAACTGCTTACTACTTGATTTTCTAAGTATTAATTTGAGCACATCAGTTCCTGAAACTAGCTTAATGAACCTGAAACTAACTTTTAGTGAACCTGAAACTAACATTTTTAGTTCCGAAAACTAACATTAATGAACATGAAACTAACTTCTGAGTTCCTGAAACTAGATTAATGAACATGAAACTAACTTTTAGTGAATCTGAAACTAACATTAATGAACATGAAACTTGTATGTTTGAGAGAAAGATACCACTAATTGTATTAACAGAGAAGCTTGGTATTTTCAGTGAGTACAGTGTGTAAGTTCTGTGTATCTTTCAAGCATTCTAAGTGATGATATTTATAGTTGAAAATCATGCCGTTTGAATAGTATCCATTAGGCTTAATGAAATTCAAACTATTGATATCTGAAAATAGTACTGCAGAAGACGTTGTCTCTTTTCAGAGATTTCCTCTTTTGTTCAGATGTCTTTGTCTGCGCATTTATTGCATTGTACTATTTTTGTCCTGTAGTGCCAACAGAACTATGCACGCTTTTTGAAGCATTGCATGTCCCTTTTTAGTTTCCAGAGACCTTCTCATCTCCAGATACCTGTTGAAACATTGTTTCTCAGAAACATAGTTTTATCCAAGGTATCTGAGTGTAGATATATATGGGCACTTTTCCTCGTTCAGAAATCTTGTGTACTCATATATCTTTTGCAATACTTGTTTATAGGAAAACACTTGTTTCTTCAAGATATCTGTACATAGGTATCTGATGATCTTAGTCTTCAGTAATCTTGTGCAGTCTTTGAATCTTCAAAAAAGTTGAGCTCTTCTGCCGGATGCCTTCTTCTTGGTCTTCTTTAAGAAAATAAAAATTACATTCAGAGACCTAACATCCTATACAAGATTTGCTAGACTATCATACTTAGTGATTTTCTTCTTTTACAGTGTTCAAGTGAACCAAGAGTACTAACCACCTTTCTGAGCTAAGATAAGTCATTAGGTTGCTGATCAAAATTTAAACAGATATTCCTAACAAGGTCCTATGCCGCCGCGTGACCTAAACGTGCCACCTTACTACGACAACACGTGTCACAAGGTGATTCGTCCGACCAACCTCCGGACAAGTCAGAGGTCTGTCCCCCGGAGTAACGCCTATAAATACAAGAGAATTTACTCCACTTGAAGTAAGTCAACTAGCACAAATATACTACTCTCTAGCTTACTCGGCATCTCTTTGACCGACTAGGCGAGTTGAATCTAAAGACCGGTTTGTCTCATGCCGACCAGCTAAAAAGGGTCTAACACCCTACCTCGTTTTGCAGGTGGAGTTCTACCCGAAGATTCTAAGTGCAATTATTAACCAAGCCTAGGCTTTGGAGTTAACACACACTTAAGCTAAAGGAGATTACCGTTTTTATACCACATCCATATCAATAATATATAAATCTACACCACGAGCAAGATTAAGAGGATGTGTTCTAAAGAGAGAAAGGGCCAGGATTATGTTTGCTTCATCATTAAGAACGAACCAAGTCACAAACTAAAGTTGAGCCATTTTAGAGGCCGACCAACTAACATAATCCCCCACTTGCAATAGTTTGTTAGGTGCATTTAGGAAACTGCCTCCGCTACCTTACATACACACTAGATAAATAATTAATTGTAAAATATGTAAGTGAAGTTAATCCGCAACTAGTTAAGAATAGTTCACGTTCATAAGTTATAAATTACACGAAAGTTTATAAGATTATTTGTTTCACGCTACAGATCATTTATAGAGTGATTTGATCTGAAAATAATAATTTGATAATAGAGTTGACAAGTGTGCTAACTTACTATGAATAGAAAAATGAGAGTAATTTTCATACGATATAATTAAATCATATTTTAACTATACATGTCACATTTTAGTATGGATAGATGATACACATTCGATATAAGTATATTACACACAATATTAAAAGATAAATATTACTTCATCGTCCCTCCCCAAATTTTCGATTTTGAGATTTTTGTTGTCCCACACAAAGCTCCTCCTTTCTATTTCTGACAATTAAACTCTATACTTCACTTTAATACTATCCTCTCAATATACACATATTTCCAATTTTACCAGTTAACTATATATTCCACTATCATTTTTTAAATTATTTTCTTGTTTAAACATTTCGACTTTCATTTTTGTGTTGGCTACAAATCTAAAAACTCTTAGCTATAAAATGTATTCATTCCTTTTATAAACGTCCCATGAATATATAAACTTTTCTAATATAGTAAAAAAAAATCCGACTAATCTCACTATCTCTTATACTTTTTTTTTATTCTCTAATCTTATAATTTATTTATTTTTTATCATTTTCTATTCAACATTAAACAATAAACTCTTTCTTAAAAACAACACTAAAAAAATGTGGTCTAATAAATAAGGACGGAGACGAAGAGAGCATAAAATATAGGAAAGTACAAATGCTTATAACTAAATATAGGAAAGTACAAATGCTTATAACTAAATATGTGAAGTTCATAACAATAGCCGTGGAAATTTATCATGGACAAGTTACCTTGTAAAAAAGGCAGCAACACCTTGTTACGTTCACGGAATCACGGGAAAGCTATTGTCGGTAAAATCAAATACCTCTCTCCGTACCAGAATAAATGTCACATTTTAACTTTTTACAATCAATATTTTTTAACTTTAATTCCGATTTAATCTTAACTCATAAATGTAAAATGTTCAGTTAAATCATATAATGTAACTTTACTTCTTAAAGTTTCATTATATAATTTAATTGAACATTTTACATCTATTGTTTAAGATTAAATCGGAGTTAAAATTGAAAAACATTAACTGCAAAAAATCAAAATGTGACATTTGTTCCTGTTCCGGGACTAAGGTAGTAACATGTACTGTAAGTGATCCAGCGGTCGATTACCAAATATTATTTCAATCTTTTCCTTTTTTTATTTTTTTTCTTTTCTATTTTTGTTTTAATTGTTTGTTGCTTTTTTCTTTGAAATAATTTTGTTCTTCTCTTCTGTTTTCACTCGTTTTTAACTAAATTCTTCCTTTTATTTTAGTTTTCGCTTGTATTTCAATTATTTTTTTAATTATTCAAACTTAAATTACAAGTAATATATATATTTTTTCAAATTTCAAGTATATTTTTAAATATATTTTCAAGTAATATATTTAAAAAATATTAGTGTGATTTTTTTATAATTAACTAACAATATTTAAAATCAATTCAAGAATAAAGTTTAAAAGCAAATGAAAAAAGAAAAATAAATAAAAAATTAAGTTTGAAATAAAATGTTAAAATAAAATAGATTTTGACCTCACTATTGAAGTAGAGAATTACACCGAGTTTCAAAGTGAGTTAAATGGAGAGTAATTGCATAGAGTTGCAAATTATGGATGGATATGGCCTAACATTCAATAAATTTAACTTCTAGTATAAGCAGAGACCCACAAAACAACATTTTCCAGCTCACTGCTACTGCAACCCACTATCTTCAGTAATCGAGTATATGCTACCCACACAGTCATACTCTACTACCCAACAAATGTTGGGAAAGAAACTGCCTCATCACTCTCGGCCTCACTCTCACCTCCTCCAATGGCAACTCCACCATCTTTCACTCTCACCACTTTTCACCTCACCATCATCGTTTTGATAGCCTCTGCTTCAGCAACTCAGGAGAGTAGCAGTAACGGGAACAGCAATACCTTCATAATCCATGTCCAGCACCAAGCCAAACCCTCCATCTTCCCCACTCACACCCACTGGTACGAATCCACTCTCAGATCCACCACCAAATCCTCCTCTAGCCTAATCCACTCGTACGGAGCCGTATTCCATGGCTTCGCGGCAAAACTCACCGATACCGAAGCTGAAAAGCTCGAATCATCTCCCGGTGTAATCGCTGTCATTCCGGAGCAAGTGCGGCAGCTTCACACTACACGTTCGCCTGAATTTCTCGGCTTGAAAACCGGAGATGTCGCCGGATTACTCCAGGAGTCGGATTTCGGGTCGGATCTCGTCATCGGAGTTATCGACACCGGGATATGGCCGGAGCGAGAGAGCTTCAACGATCGGAATCTAGGTCCTGTTCCTGCTAAATGGAAAGGGGAATGTGTATCAACGAGCAATTTCCCCTCCAATCTCTGTAACCGTAAGTTAATCGGAGCTCGACACTTCTCGAACGGATACGAAGCATCGAACGGCAAAATGAACGAAACGACGGAGTTTCGTTCACCGAGAGACTCAGATGGCCACGGGACGCACACGGCTTCAATCGCAGCCGGCAGGTACGTTTTCCCTGCCTCGACGCTCGGCTATGCTCGCGGCGTGGCGGCTGGAATGGCGCCGAAAGCTCGGCTCGCGGCGTACAAAGTCTGCTGGAATGCTGGCTGCTACGACTCCGACATTCTCGCGGCGTTCGATTCCGCCGTTTCAGACGGTGTCGACGTCATATCGTTAAGCGTTGGTGGAGTTGTAGTTCCGTACTATCTAGATTCGATTGCGATTGCGTCGTTTGGAGCATTTGACGCTGGAATATTCGTTTCCGCCTCTGCGGGGAATGGCGGACCTGGCGGTTTGACGGTTACGAACGTTGCTCCTTGGATGACAACAGTTGGTGCAGGGAGTATGGATAGGGACTTTCCTGCTGATGTTAAATTGGGAAATGGAAGGATAATACCTGGTGTGAGTGTATATGGTGGACCTTCTCTTTCGCCGGATAAGCTTTACCCGCTAATTTACGCCGGTAGTGACGGTTACTCGTCTTCGCTATGCTTGGAAGGCTCTTTGGATAGGAATCTGGTTAAGGGGAAAATAGTGTTGTGTGATAGAGGAATCAATTCGAGAGCTGCTAAGGGTGAGGTTGTGAAGAAAGCAGGTGGAATCGGGATGATTTTAGCGAACGGAGTTTTCGACGGGGAGGGTCTGGTGGCAGATTGCCACGTGTTGCCGGCGACGTCAGTTGGTGCGGTTGCTGGAGAGGAGATTAGGAAGTACATTACGAATTCGTCCAAGTCTCCGGCAATGGCCACTATAGTTTTTCATGGTACTCGGCTTCACGTCTCGCCAGCACCGGTGGTGGCTTCGTTTTCAGCTCGTGGGCCGAATCCTGAAACTCCGGAGATTCTGAAGCCGGATTTGATTGCACCGGGGCTTAACATACTCGCTGCCTGGCCTGATAATGTTGGGCCTAGTGGCATTCCTTCGGATAAGCGCAAAACCGAGTTTAACATTTTGTCAGGGACGTCGATGGCTTGCCCACATGTTTCGGGTTTGGCTGCATTGTTGAAGGCAGCTCATCCCCAATGGGGCCCAGCTGCGATTAGGTCGGCTTTGATGACGACGGCTTATAAGGTTGATAACAGTGGCGGGAAGATATTGGACGAAAATACGAGCAATTCGTCGACTGTGATGGATCACGGGGCGGGACATGTGAATCCGACCAAGGCTATGGATCCGGGGCTAGTTTACGACTTGAGCTCCTATGATTACGTTGATTTCTTGTGTAATTCCAATTACAGCGTGAAGAACATTGAGCTAGTGACTAGGAAGGTAGCTGATTGTCAGGGTGCGAAGCGAGCTGGTCATATTGGGAATTTGAATTACCCGTCTTTAACCGCGGTTTTTCAGCAATATGGCAAGCACAAGATGTCGACGCATTTTATAAGGACGGTGACAAATGTAGGCGACCCAAGTTCTGTGTACACGGTTAAAATCCGGGCGCCACGAGGAGCTGTGGTGACGGTTGAGCCGAACAGGCTTGCGTTCAGGCGGATTGGGCAGAAGTTGAATTATCTTGTTCGGGTGGAAGTGGAGGCTATGAAGCTACTTTCACCAGGGAGCTCACATTTGAAGAGTGGGTCGATAGTGTGGTCTGATGGGAAACACATGGTTACAAGTCCTCTAGTTGTGACAATGCAGCAGCCTCTTTGATGAATCATAATGATTCTTCAACCTTTTGGCTGTGGATCTGGGGCAAAAACATGGCTCCAAGAGTTAAGTTAGATGGTTCGAACTGGATAGTTCGAAATGGCTAAATTATGTCGTGAAAGCTTTAGGGACTGGTTTATTTATGTTTCATCTTTCATGGTTATGTGAATGAGATAATAACATCCGTGTAAATGATCTTTGGGGTAGACCAGGGCATGATAATTATAATCTGATTCGTGTAGCAGAACTGCAGAAGAATATTCACACATGGGTCTTAAATTAAGGCTTGTTGACACTAGTTTTAAGCTGACTAAACCACATTAGAAATTGAGAACAGTGCAAGCTTTCCACCAATTTCAGAGCAGCACAAGATTCAACCAGAAGCCATGTCTGAGCAGACTGAGCTACTGAACCTGACTTCCTTTTATTGGTTTGAACGAGTCTTATTCAGCCATCCGTAGCCAGATTCTTCTTGATTTACATTCACTTCCCAAAGTTAAGTCCTTGATCCTTCAAGAATAGAATCATAGCAATGATTTCGCAACAGCAGACTGAGTTCCCCTTCTAAAGTCCCCTCTTTGAATGTTCCTACTGAAGACTCTTTCATTTCTTGCTTGACAAATCCATAGTGGTCCAAACCAGAGAGATAACGAGAAACCCAGGCCACCAACTGTAACTGCAATGGGCACACCGTCAGACAAGCTATATTATCATTGGGTACCCACAGAGTTGGCAAGGTCCCAGAGTTTGAGAAAGCTCATCTGTGAAGGTCATGCTTCAACTTCAAGGGATAGTGTTTTAAAAGCCGGAACCGGAGGTTGAGCCGGCCACCCTCCAAAAAAGTTGAACCGGGTCGGACTGGTTCACCCGGATAGAGCCGGTATGACGTCAACATAAAGATTCAAATCATCATAAAAATGACATCAAACCATTAAGTCATCCACATTACAATCATAAAATGCTAAAATTCCAAAGATCAAACTCAACAATAATACGAGAGTTCAAAGCATAATTAGAATGTCTTAAGGTTGCAAAAGAAATAAAAGTGAACAACTAATGTCAAATGGCGCCATCATTTGGTGCATCATTCTCATCCAACAAGTTCACAATGCCATCCAAGCCTATGTTTCCAAAGTTGTCCAAATCAACATCATCGTTCTCATTTGTTGCAACATTTTCTGCATTTCCTAAATACAAAATATATAGATTATATAATGACCAACAAAATGAATAACTAATAAATAGATTATACGTATAGAACGTATAAAAAAAATCAAACCGCAAAGTGGTGTGAAAAGTATACTAAGAATTGTAGAATACTATTTTGATAACAAAAACAAATTAAAATAAGAAAAGATATACAAACTTAATACTTTATGTGGCAAGACAATTTATTCATTACCACCGAATAAGGAAAGACTGAGTGGGATCCTCTGTTCTTCTACACACTCTCTAAAGTCATCCAACCAAAAAATGCTTAAGAAAATAAGAAAAAATGAATCAACAGAGCCAGTCAGCCAGAAGTCGCACCATACCTGTCAGAATCAGAACGGAAGAGATGGAAGCTAAACCGGCATTGAACTGAACGGAAGAGATCAAACGGAAGCGGGTTGAAGCGAAGCGAAGCGGATAGAAATCGATTCTGCAAATCGAAATTCGAAAGGGGTTTTTTCTTTTTTGGGGTTTTGCCGTTTTGCAAAATCAGCCCCTCAAAAAAAAAAATTAAAAAACACCCAGACCTGTTGGAACCGGCAGGTCACCGGCCCAACCCGGTTTTGGGCCAAGCGGCTTAAGGCCGTTTTTTAAGCCCTATTTGGGCCGTCCAATAGCGGTTTGGCGGTCGGACCGGCCGGTCGGACCCGAATTTTAAAACATACTATTATCTACTATTGATGCTCCTCCAGGCTCAAATGATCTATTTATTCCGTATTTTACAATCAGCTTTTCACTGGAGTAGCTTTTAAGCTATGCAGAATTGTCAATCTCATCATTCAGTAGCTGTTGACCTGTTTTAGTCAATTCAATTATTACAAGTGATTTTATTATTATCTAAGAACTCATGAATTAATAATGGCGCAACATTATTATATATGCAGTTCAAAATATTTACTCCTGCTATAGCACCTGGAGGCTGGAAGGTAGTGTTGCAACTCCAAGTAAAATTGTGAAATTGCCTGATGAGTTTACACAGTTCGGGTAAGCAAAGTACCAACCAGCAATCCACGAAAATGAAACCAGCTACAGAAAAAAATTGCAACACTGCTGAAATGGTATTAAAATTTCGAATGAAAACTTAACCAAAATAAACTGGTAGCTGAGGTTACAAATTACAACCAAAGTTGAAAGCAGCTATTTTTCTAGTACAATAAAAGCATTTTTTTTAACAACCAATTTAGTCAGCGGCATCAATCTTGATATTCCTCTTCTTCATCCTCATACTCTAGATCCTCATCTGCTGTAGCATCTTGGTACTGCTGATACTCAGACACCAAGTCATTCATGTTACTCTCAGCTTCAGTAAACTCCATCTCATCCATTCCTTCACCAGTATACCAGTGCAAGAAAGCTTTTCTCCGGAACATAGCAGTGAACTGCTCACTCACCCTCCTGAACATCTCCTGAATGGAAGTCGAGTTTCCAATGAAAGTTGAAGCCATCTTGAGCCCAGTTGGGGGGATGTCACAAACAGTGGACTTGACATTATTGGGAATCCATTCAACAAAGTAGGAAGAGTTCTTGTTTTGAACATTTAACATCTGTTCATCAACTTCTTTAGTGCTCATTTTGCCGCGGAACATGGCTGAGGCAGTCAAGTAACGGCCATGACGAGGATCAGCAGCACACATCATGTTCTTAGCATCCCACATTTGTTGAGTTAGCTCTGGGACGGTCAGAGCACGGTATTGTTGTGAACCACGTGATGTAAGGGGGGCAAATCCAACCATGAAGAAGTGGAGACGAGGGAAGGGGATGAGGTTCACAGCAAGTTTGCGTAGGTCCGAGTTGAGTTGACCGGGGAAACGCAGACAGCAGGTAACACCAGACATGGTTGCGGAGATCAAGTGGTTCAAGTCACCAACTGTTCGATATCACAGCAAAATCATGTTATTGATTAAAGATAGGCTTGTGGAGTATTTGTCGAGTTATATCTAACGAAAATAACACTTACAGCTAGGAGTTGTGAGCTTAAGTGTCCTGAAGCAGATGTCGTAAAGTGCTTCATTGTCAAGAACCATACACTCATCTGCATTCTCAACAAGCTGGTGAACAGATAAAGTGGCATTGTAAGGCTCCACAACGGTATCCGACACCTTAGGCGACGGAAAGACGGAGAAAGTAAGCATCATTCGATCGGGATATTCCTCCCTTATCTTCGATATCAACAGGGTACCCATTCCAGACCCCGTTCCTCCTCCCAAAGAATGACAGACTTGGAACCCTTCGTTTCGATAACAGCGAGTCAGCAAGCAGTACAAGTAACAAGCATAATATATACAGCTACGAAAGAGTTCCTTCTATTCACATCATAGGCAGAAAACACATTTCTAATTATAAGCAAAGAAGCACATGTACATGTGTATCATAAATGAGAGACCTAATCATAAAAAAATCTTAACCTGCTGTTCTCTTATAAATGAATATGCGTTTATTTGCTTCTATATCAAATCAAACACCTCAATATCATCAGAAGAACTGACCAAACTGAATTACCAGCACAGGCATTTTATCAAACACAAGAAAAACATCAGCTCCAAGTTTATGGACAGATTACCACAGAGGCACTTTATGAGCAAGGTTCTGGACAAATTATCCTCACAGACATTTTATCAAACATATACAAGGCAAAAACCTAATAAGCCAATCATAACATAGAAAAACGAAATTACCACCAGAGCATGAGTAAATAACAATAAACCTTGCAAACAATCGCAATTCTCAGCCTCCTTCCTGACAACATCGAGAACCGAATCAATCAACTCAGCTCCTTCCGTATAATGACCTTTCGCCCAATTATTCCCCGCACCAGACTGACCGAACACGAAGTTATCCGGCCGGAAAATCTGCCCGTACGTCCCTGACCTAACGCTGTCCATTGTACCGGGCTCCAGATCCATCAACACGGCCCTCGGAACAAACCGTCCGCAACTGGCTTCGTTGTAGTAAACATTAACCCTCTCCAATTGCAGATCTGAGTCGCCATTGTACCTTCCGGTTGTGTCAATGCCGTGTTCGGCACAGACGACCTCCCAGAACTTGGCACCGATCTGGTTACCGCATTGACCTCCCTGGATGTGAAGAATCTCACGCATTTTTGGTTTGTTTTTCTGGATTTCCTTTTGGTTTCGGGTTGGAGAAGGGAAAGGAAATGCAGAAAGGATATGAGCAAAAAGGGTTTTGTGAAGAGAAGAGAGAGAGGTATATATGGAAGAGAGAGGGGGAAATGAACGGAGTAGAAATTGTTTTGATTTTAAACGGCTTTTAGAGAGTTTGAAATTTGAATTTTGAAATGTTTGTGCTGGAATTGGTGGTGGACAGGCTGGAGTTTTCGAGGTTTCTTTCCAACGGATGGTTGATATCCAACGGCTACGTTTTCTTTGTTTAATTTTTATTAGATGTATCTGGCCCTCGGTATCAATTTCCTAAATACTAGATTAACATTACATGTCTATCTACATAGAATACCAGTTTGTTTGTTTAATTTTTTCTTACTCAGATTACAATCTTTTATGAGATGT
This sequence comes from Plantago major, assembly GCA_026545765.1. NCBI lineage: Eukaryota > Viridiplantae > Streptophyta > Magnoliopsida > Lamiales > Plantaginaceae > Plantago > Plantago major. Next base: position 1,054,913 of record CM048840.1, read on the forward strand.
ACCTAGGTATGAATTTCCTATATACATTATATGTGTAGACATACAATACCAGGTTGTTTGGCATGAGACTAGTTTTAATTCCTCCGTCCCGTTCGATGTTACCCGTTTTGCCATTTTAAATGTCCCAAATAAAGTTTCTTATTTCCATTTATGACAATTTATCCTTCAACTATAATAGTATATTTATTCAACTTTCTTAAAAAATCACACCATAACATTATTTTATTTAAAAGTCAACTTAACATACTCCAACAATCAAACTCACTAACTTTATTTTATTCAAAAGTAATACACCCTTATTTTTCTCTCTCCAAAAGTAAACGAGTAATATTGGGCGGAACGGAGGTAGTACATGAATGTTGGTTAGGTTTTCTTTTTTCTTTCTCTGGCATGAGACTCGGATAGACTTTCTACAATATTGGCATGAATTGAGTTCTTCTCAACACTTATTCCATTTTTCTTCTCTGTACTGTACAATTACTCTCTCTTTTTACCTTTTTATAGATACTTACAGCATTAAATGAATCAGATAATTTTAAAAGCAATCAAATAATCTTAAAAATATCAAAACACATGACTTCTTTCTTACTACACTCATAAGTCACGATTTCCTCTTCTGTACATCATGTTGGACTACCTCATTATGCATTAAAGGTTGTATGGTGGTTGTACTACGTGCATTAAATGTTGCATTGTACAATATATTAAAACATCAGGAGTTGTGAGATCCTCTTTAGGGTGAACACCCGACAGCCCCCACTTTTTGCCTTGGAGAAAGAAGAAAACAGGGGGCCGCAAAGCCCCCGCATGCAATCCCCAATCGTGAAGCTGATAGCTCATTCCTTTTCGCTAACACTCGCCTCTCACCATGACGATCGAGCTCCTCTCCGTGTCAGTCAATAGCTAAAGCCATCTCCCTTTGGTCGAGACCCATAAAGGACCTCTGGGCCTCTACGGTCAAGTGAGAGCTTAGCCCCCGACAGAGAGATAGTCTACGTAGCTTGAAATGCTCCCACGTCACTCAAGAATTGCGTAATTTACCAAGCATCAAGCAATCACAACACTCCGAACCGTCAGGAGATAATCCCTAGCCAAAAAGCCCCGACTCTAATCGGAGGGTGAATGACCACAAATCCCAACCGGTGAAGAGAGCAAAACACGAAGAACCAAAGAGCGAAAACCCACTCCTTTTCCTGTTTGTCGATACCTAAATGATCCAAATGACCTCTACCACCCGGGAGGCCTTGACAGTAGTGGTCCTCTCGCTACCAATATTTGAATTTCTGAAATGTAAACGAACAAACATAAAATCTGTTACTACCAAAATAAACAAACACACACGTGGCTATGATCAGCTTTGAATTTTATGGAGAAGTAATAGATACAAGTTGGTTTGTACCCGTCAGATTCACTATTCCTCTCCTTATAAATTTTACGGGGTGTGGATAGTATGTTCATAGATAATAAAATGGAAATGAAGTTAGGTTACGTTTGCTTCATCTAAAAACTCATTATTTTCAGTTCAGTTATGCTTAGTTGTTTTTCATACTACAGATAATTTCAGTTTAGTTCCATTCAATTAAGTTATGTTCAGACGAATATTACAGAGCCTTAATATCTAACTACATTTTATTTAATTGTAAGTTATAGAAATTTGTGTTAGTTATGATTGATCTAAATATTTAACTGTCGACGCCGGAAAATCATGTTGAAAAATCATAACACAATACTATCATAAAATTATACGTTAATATATACTTCATGACTTGAAATGTTTGACTTTAAAATTATTCCATATGAGACTGTTTGGCAAGCGGTTATAACCGCATAAATATGGGTAAAAACACCTATTTAAACTTGGATTTTTTTATTTTAAATTTTATCGAAAATTCCACCAATCATTGTTCCAAATAATTACAAAAAATCCCTAAATCTTCACTATTACTCTAAATTAGTACTACACGTCACTCGATAATTGCGTAATTTACCAAGCATTCAAGCAATCACAGCACTCCGAACCGTCAGGAGATAATCCCTAGCCAAAAAACTCCCACTCTAATCGGAGGGTGAGACCATAAATCACAACCGGTGAAGAGAGCAAAACACGAAGAACCAAAGAGCGAAAGCCCACTCCTCTCCCTTGTTTGTCGAGACCTAAATGATCCAAATGACCACTACCACCCGGGAGAGGCCTTAACAGTAGTGGTCCTCTCGCTACCAATATTTGAATTTCTGAAATGTAAACGAACAAACATAAAATCTGTTACCACCAAAATAAACAAACACACACGTGGATATGATCAATGCTTTGAATTTAGAAGTAATAGATACATGCACTACAAAAAACTACTGTTTTAGCGACGGAATTTACCGTTGCTAAAACAGTAGCGATCTGTCGCTAAGTCCTTAGCGACGGATAGGTTATCCGTCGCTAAATCGCGATGGATTTAGCGACGGATAAACCTTTGACTTTTTAGCGACGGACTAAAAAGCAGATTTTTAATTTTAAAAAAAAACAAAAATCTGCTATTTTAGCGACGGATAGTTTATCCGTCGCTAAAAAATAGATTTTTGTTTTTTTATAATCTGCTTTTTTTAGCGACGGATAAAATATCTGTCGCTAAAAAGCAATTTTTTATTTTTTTTAATTCTGCTTTTAGAAATATCCGTCGCTAAGAAAAGCAGATTTTTAATTTTTTTTTAAAATAATTTGCAGATTGTTTTCATATTTCACCTGTTTCACAAAATATATTGTTCGATAGTAAATCTAGAATAATGAAATTGTTTTAATTAAACATAAATCATTATACAAAAGTTAACAAACCATCCGTAATGAAAATCAATATCCGTACATAGTCTAAAGTAAGAAATCAAAAAAAAACAAGTCAAAATCTAACTACCGGACGGGGGTGCATGCTGCTCGAACCTGGATATGAAAGCCTGCATCTGTAACCGAAGGCGCTCGTTTTTTCTCCCGTAGTGCTCTATCTCGCCGCTCTATTTCCTCTGTGAGCCGTGCAACATGTTCAAACTCGTGATCGCACTAACTCGAGACTGCGCTCGTGTGAAAACGATGTCTAGATTCTTTGGGATCTTTGGTAGGTAGGAGTAGTCATCACAGGGCCGAAACTCCCCAATCCATATACTCGGCCTTTGTTGTCCATTGGGTTGACGACTAAGAAGATGTTGTTTTGTTGTTCAACTGTCAGCTCCTCACCCATTTCGGCCTGCTGCCTCTCGATCTGAGCCTCCACCTCAGCCTGAAACCGTAAAATGTAGATATCATGAGTTACAGTTTTTTCATAATAACTTGTACTACACAATTATGAACTTTAACCAAAATTAACGTACCGCAATAGCCTCGGACTTGCTGTCAACCCATCTGCCGTTCTTCAGCTTGGCTCTTTTGAAGTAGTCGAAGGCGGTATTCTTCTCCCCTGAAGAGACCTGAAGAACATATGAAACACAAAACACATTAAAGGTAAACATTTAGCTAGGAACTCATTAAAGGCAAACATTTAGCTAGGAACTCATTAAATGTATATAAATGAAACACAAAGCACATGTACGAATAAACTGACCAAATTAGATGTACACTTACAGATTTCACGTGATGCGTAAGAACAACTTGCGACCCGAAGTGGTGAATGGCCACCCCTTTACCCTCAGATGGCTCTATCAGCCGGTTCTCTCTGTTGATGTCCGCAATCTGCTGAACATCAACTCGAGTCCAGTACGCCACCCAAAGCGCCCACTCCTCCTCATCACACCATGCAGGCCTTTTATTTTGTCACCACATCCTTTTCATAGTGCAAACCATATCCTTGTATCGAGCTGACCCCATGTGACTCGAAACAAGGCCATATCAGGTAGAGCAACCTGTTGGGAATGAAGTACTCTTTCTACATTCCCAATTCCAGACAACATCCAAATTACATAACGTAAACCGAGACATCAATTTAATAAGATAACATAACATAACATATTCAATGGTGACTAACATATCACCCAAGTTTAGCGGCTAACATACCACTCACATATAGTGGCTAACATACCACTCACATTGTCCTAAAATATACTAACACAGTGGTGACGAACATATCACCCAAGTTAACATACCACTCACATATAGTGGCTAACATACCACTCACATTGTCCTAAAATTTACTAGCACAGTGGTGACTAACATATCACCCAAGTTCAGCAGCTAACATACTATTCACATACAGTGGCTAACATACCACTCACATTGTCCTAAAATATACTAACACAGTGGTGACTAACATATCACCCAAGTTAACATACCACACACATATAGTGGCTAACATACCACTCACACTGTCCTAAAATTTACTAACACAGTGGTGACTAACATATCACCCAAGTTCAGCGGCTAACATACCACTCACATACAGTGGCTAACATACCACTCACATTAAAACAACGAGTATAACAACAAATAAAGGAATGTCAGATTCAAACTTACCCGCAACTCATCAAAGTACTCGCCTCTCATCCGGTCCGAGATGCACGACCACTTCTCGCCCCCTGCCCCGGGGGCTCCCTCTTGGTCCGAAAGATGTCACCGAGTTTAGCGGCTGCATCTAAAGGCCATAACTTGTTATCAATGTATAAGATACAAGAAACAAATATTAATTAGTATAGTATAACAATGATGTGACATAAATTATCTTAAGGTATGTTCTATATATATATAAAGGAATGCATAATACTTACTTGTCTTTACCCAGTGGGAACAACACAGGCTTCCCGTTCCACTGAGCCCCGACCTCGATCTCGGTGTAGGGACAATCGTCGTCCTATAAGTTCCCGAAGATCGGATTCGAGCCCCTGCTCGAACCAGGTGGCGTCTCAGAACGTGAGAGCTGCTCTGACTAATCTGCTCCTCTGAGTCAGACCCCCCTCCTCGACTACCCCCTGACTGGCCGCATGGGGGAGGACGGTATGTGGGTCGCCTATGTCGCGGCATCTGCAAAAACATGCAACAAATACATGAAAAATGTGTTAGTATATACCTACATACATTTTGAAAAGCATGTAAATCACAAATACTTGGTATTATCAACAACTAACTAGTTATATACATAATCTACCCTTCTCACATACCCTGTGCATCCTCGTCTAAGTCTACATACTGGTCCTCGTGCAGATCTATCAACTCATCACGAGCCTGTACAAGAGTTTTTGCTTGTTCATCGACAACCTCTTCTTGGTACGAGTTGGTAATTGAGTCGTCTTTCTCAACGTACTCCACTTTGGAGCGGGCACGTATAGGTATCGCAACTAACCAAATTCCTTGTCGCGTTTCCTTGCTGATATTCAAGAAACACCACTTGTCGTGCTTGAGTCGCCAAGATAAATGGTTCGTACTTAGTTTTGTACCTCTTTCGATGGTTTATGTCAACCATTTCATACTGCTCATTCTTCTTCGTACCAAGTGGATTAGGATCATACCAGTCAACATCAAACAAAAAGGTTCTTTTCAAGGCAAACCGGGATATTCTAGGCGCACTATTCGTTTCAGCTTCCCGTGGAAATCATACAAATCACCTGGTCCTAAATCTTGCCTCCTGACACACACTCCAGAATTGCTTGTAGCCATAGTCGTGTTAGAGTCAATCATATGGAACCTAAGGCCATTGACTATGTAAGATGGGAATGTGTAGACCTTTTTGAATGGTCCCTCTGCTAGAGCACTCAAGTAAGGGCATGTGACGTTGTTGACAGGATCTCGGACATACTCCTTAAACCAATCTGGAAATTCTGATTCCATCTTTGAGTCAAGGAGTTCTTCAAGCGTATCCCCTGCCATCTGAGGATTCTTCTCCAAACAACGCTCTTTGAAAACGCTGTGGACATTGACATGATTATAAGTCTACATACTAGCTAGGAGGATTTTAGTTAAAAGTTCAATTTTAGTTGCTTTTAATAAGGTACTCACCCAACAAATATCACCATATACTTGTCAACCTCAGCACAATTCGTGAGGACATAATATTGAGCTGCCTTCAGCTCCTTATCCATCAGATATTCTTTCTTACTCTGTCCCAAAGGTCTCCCTGAGACCCTAAGAACAGATAGGGAAACATCATCATCCTCTTGAATTTCAAATGTGTCTGCATTTCGAGATGGCCTAGATGCCTTTGTCGGGACGTGGTCCTCAAAGTAATAGGAGCAGAAGGTTGCAGTTTCCTCTCGAACGTACGCATTGGCAATCAATCCTTCAGGTCTACCTTTGTTCTTGACATATTTCTTCAATTTTCCCAAGTACCTGTAATATATATTTAGGTAAGACGGTGTTAGAAATGAAAATCTATCCATCACTTTAAGTACATGATTGCAATTATTTCACACCTCTCGAATGGATACATCCATCGATACTGAACCGGTCCAGCAAGTCTTGCTTCATGTGGAAGGTGAACTGGCAAGTGCTCCATAGAATCAAAGAAGCTTGGTGGAAAGATACGCTTGAGCTTGCATAGAATCAACGGTATGTTGCTTTCAAGATTTGCTAACACTTGATCGTGAACCACCCTTGTGCATAAATTCTTGAAAAATAAGCTCAGCTCGGTGATAGCGATCCAGACAGGTTTAGGTAGCAGTTCTCGAAATGCAACCGGGATAAGCCTCTCCATGAACACATGATAGTCGTTGCTCTTCATCCCAAACATCTTTGTCTTCTTCAAATCCACACACCGCTCCAATTTCGAGGCGTAATTGTCGGGGAACTTCAATGCCTTCACCCAATCAAACAGTATTGACCTAGATTTATTGTCAATTGTGTAGCATGTCTTGGGCCACTTACCTTCACCATTCCTCTTTGTCAACTCCGGCCTTTTACACCATGTATCCAACTCGGCTCTAGATTTGACATTATTCTTTGTTTTTCCGGGAATGTTGCAATTGTGTTGAAGCAGTTCTTGAACACGTTCTTCTCAATGTGCATGAAATCTAGGTTGTGACGTATAAGAAGATTGCTCCAATAAGGCAAGTCCCAAAAGATGCTTCTCTTCTTCCATCCACATTTGTTGCTAATTTTCTTGTTATGCTTCTCCCACCCAAGTTCAGTCACTTTCATAAGACCCAACCTATCAATCTCCGCAAGAATTTGTGCACCAGTAAGTCGTCTCGGGGCTCCTTTCTTTTCTACTTTGTTTTTCAAGAATTGATCCCTGTTTTTCCTGAACGGATGATTACTTGGTAGAAACCTACGATGACAATCAAACCAAGATTCCTTCCCTCTATCCTTCAGTCTAAATGCATCAATGTCCTCCAAACAATGTGGACATGCATATTTCCCGGCGGTTTTCCTTCCAGATAGCATGTAGTATGCAGGAAAGTCACTCACTGTCCAAAGTAGCGCTGCTCTCAAGGTAAAGTTCTTCTTGGTTGACACATCATATGCAGGGATACCCTTCTCCCACATCTCAATCAGCTCCTTAATTAGGGGTTGCAAGAAGACATCCAACGTCATTCCTGGATCTTTTGGCCTAGGAACCAACACAGTCAAAAACATGAATGGTTCCTTCATGCACTCACCGGGGGGCAGGTTGTACGGAGTGAGCATCACTGGCCAACAAGAGTATGCCCGTTCACTTCTAAACGGGTTAAAACCATCCGTACAGAGCCCCAATCGTACATTTCTAGACTCGGCTGCAAACTATGGATATGTCTTGTCAAACTCTTTCCATGCCGGTGAGTCTGATGGATGATCCATTCTACCCTCTGCATCTCCCGGGATTACTCGCTCCTTGTGTCACCGCATTTTATCGGCACAAGCACTTGAAGCGTACAACCTCTTCAAACGAGGTGCTAGAGGGAAGTATCACATTTTCTTATGTGGGAGATTTTTCTTCTGACGTTTCTTTGAAGCCCCCTCCTTGTAACGCTTGTAACAGTCCTTACCACAGAACTTGCACTTCAATAGATCTACATCCTCCCCCGAATAGATCATGCACATATCCGGACAACAGTCAATGGTTACCATAGGCAACCCCAACCCCCGCATCTCTTTCTTCGCTTGGTAAAAGTTGGTGGGAACTAGGTTTTATTCAGGACAAAGATCCGACATTACTTCTACCCATTTATTGAAGCTCGCTTCAGATTGCTGGCCATTAGCCTTACAACTCATTAGCCGAGCCAACAAAGACAACTCGCTGAGCCTACCCCAGATAAATCGGCTTCTTTACTGATTCCAGCAAGTCAAAGAACACCTGATCCGCAGGATTCGGAGGCTCCTCCACATCCCCCTCGGTTCTAGTGGTACTAGTGTCCATAAATTACGCCTTGAAAGATTAAACACCATTTCTTCGACCCGGTCATGAAAAGCATGCGATTTAGATGTACTTTGACCCCCCAAGTTGCTCATTTTTTCTCTTCCTTCCACGCTGCCTAAATTGCTCATATGTCATAGACGGTGTTGCTTCCTCACCATGGTGATTCCATACCTCATACTCAGGCAGGAATCCATTACGTTTCAAGTGATTGATTACCGTTGTAGGAGTCAAATATTACTTGTTTCTGCATTTTTTTCAAATAGCAAGGGCACTTTATCAAACCCCCCTTTACACAAGCTGGATGTGTCATCGCAAATGCGATGAAGGCTTCAACCCCTTCCACAAAACTAGATTAAAGTCTGCCATTAACAGTACAACAGTACATCCATGAACGATCGGGATTCGTTGGATGATTATATAACCTGACACATCTGGATTTATTAGATCGTATTGAATTTCAACTCAATTCCAATTCCTGGCTATAATTGCATTGTTAATTATAATACGTTCCAAATTTCATGAATTATATGCATTTTACATTTAAAGTTTTTTTCATGCAATTTTCTTATATTCCCATTACAATTACCAATTTATAAATTAAAAGCATTTCAATTATACGAATTATAAATTATAATTTATAAATTACGAATTACCAATTTTTTCTACGAAATATCAATTTATATTCCCATCGAATTATACGAATTACCAATTACCAATTTTTTTATACAAATTATAAATTACCAATTACTCAACCAAATCCAATACATACGTACAAACATTAAACTAAATCAAAATAAATACCATAAATAACATACATACTTACATACTTCATACTTACAAACATCAAACTAAACACCATACTTACAAACATTATACTAACTAATCAATTTCACAATAAATCAATCAATTCATTAACCCAATACTTAATATGAGCTATACTAGCTAGTATATGAGTTTAAAAACATACAATTGATCGAAATTAGCAAAAATCCCAAATTTAGAAAAGTAGGGTTTTAGACTATTACCTTCAAATTGAAGGAAAAGTAGTGGAAAAACGATGAAATTGAACGGCCACCCGAGTTCCTTGTTGAAAGAGCTTTGAAAAGAGCCCAAGATTTGCCGGAATGGTGGACGTTTGGTCGGAGAACCAAATCGCAAAAATGTCGCCGGAAAGGAAGAAGAAGAAGAAGAAACAGAGAAGAAATGGGGGAAAAGAAGCTTTCTGCCCGTTTATCTGTGAGAATCAGCGACGAATAGATTATCCGTCGCTACCTGTTCAAAAAAATTTTTAAATACTTTTTTAACGACGGATAATCTATCCGTAAGATTATCCGTCGTTAAATTTCTATTTTTTTTTTGTTTTTTTAAAGTGAAACGACGGATAACTATCCGTCGTTATTTAACGACGGATAGAAATATCCGTCGCCATTTAGCGACGGATAGTTATCCGTTGCTAAATGGCGACGGATACATCGACGGATAGGGCACGCCCTATCCGTCGCTAAAAATGCCGATCCTTCGTTAAAGGGCGACGGATAACGATCCGTCGCCCCTTTCCGTCGCCAATTCACATAATTCTTGTAGTGATATTGGTTTGTACCCGTCAGATTCACTATTCCTCTCCTTAGAAATTTTACGGGGTGTGGATAGTATGTTCACAAATAATAAAATGGAAATGAGTTAGGCTACGTTTGCTTCATCTGAAAACTCATTAATTTCAGATCAGATTTTCAGTTCAGTTCAGTTATGCTTAGTTGTTTTTTATACTACAGATAATTTCAGTTTAGTTCAGCTCAGTTCCATTCAATTCAGTTATGTTCAGATGGAGAGAACAGAGCCTTAATATCTAACTACATTTTATTTAATTGTAAGTTGTAGAAATTTGTGTTAGTTATGATTGATCTAAATGTTTAACTATCGCCGAAAAATCATGACACAATACTATCATAAAATTATACGTTAATATACACTGCATGACTTGAAATGTTTGACTTTAAAATTATTCCATATGAGACTGTTTGGCAAGCGATTATAATTGCGTAAATATGGGTAAAAATACCTGTTTTAACCTGGTTTTATTGATTTTGTTATATAATAATGAGTAAGCATAGTAAAAGGGAAGATTTTCATAATCTATAGGAAAATCCGGTTTTTACAATAAAGAACCGGTCAGAAACACTACAAACGGTTAATAACTTTAATATAAATACCCAAATAATAACACACTCTCTCACAAAATTCACAAAACTCAACAATATTTCTCTATCTACAAAAACCCTAGAGAGAGAAACATTCAAATCCATTTATTTCTCTCCCTTCCTCCCTCCCCCCTCCTCCTCCCTCCGCCGGAACCGTCGCCGCCCTCTCCCTCCACCGGAACCACTGTCGGATCCATATCCTCCGCCGGAAATTATGGTGCTCAATGTACCGATCAATCTCTCTCTCTCTCTCTCTCTCTCTCTCTCTCTCTCTCTCTAGTTTCATCGGATTTATGTCGGATCTTGCCGGATTTCCACCGAATTTTCAGAACCAATTGCTAAAATGTTCAAATCAACAAATTCATCTTGTTTTTTCATTAAATTCTCAATTGAAAATGAAATTTGACCTTTTATTGTCGATTTTCGCTGATTTTACGATCTCATGTTTCCAGATCTGGTTTCAGATCTGAAATCCGTACAGTGAAAATCAAATTTCGCAATCTGGTGCTTTGTTATGGTTTTAAGAGCCGGTGTTATAGTTTTATGTATTGTTGTTATGGTTTTAGCTTGTGTTTAATGTCTCGGTCTGTTATTGTTTTAGCGCATATGTTATAGTTTCAAGACCTATTATTGTTGTTTTAAGCAATGTTAGTATTTTTAGCCTCTGGTGAAATATTTACGTCCAATTTTTACAAATGTTTTATCATAGTTTTAAAAGGCATTGTTATAGTTTTAAGATGTACTATTATGGTTTTAAGTACAGATATTACCGTTTTAGCTTGTGTTGCATGTTCGTGCTTTGTTATAGTTTTAAGATGCACTGTAATGATTTTAAACATTAATGTTATTATATTTAGTTTATTGAATATTTCTGTTTGTTATTGTTTTTAGCGCATACGTTATAATTTTAAAACCTAATGTTGTAGTTTTAAGCATCAACGTTAGTGTTTTGGCTTTTGTGAAATATTTATGATTTGATTTTTTGCAAATGTTTTGTTATAGATTTAAGAGGCACTGTTATGATTTTATGTATCAATGTTACTGTCTTTAGCTAGTGTTGCATGTTCCTACTTTGTTATAGTTTTAAGATGCACTGTTATGGTTTTAAGGATCAATGTAACTGTTTTTAGCTTCTGTTGCATGTTCAGTCTTTGTTTTTAAGCACCCATGTGATAGTTTTGATGAGAGTTGTTATGATTTTAATCTAGTTAGTGAATGTTTTAAGCAGGTGCAGATGATGATACGGAGTTTGATGATGGGTCTCTCAAAGGTGTCGCTGCAGTATTGAAGCAACAAGCACAAGCAACAAAAGGCAGGAGTCCGAAGTTCACCAACAAGTTTAATCGAAAAAAATCTATTTTGACAACTCTGTTGCATTTGCATCAAAAACACCGAATGGACATATATTGTAATTTTTTCTATGAGAATAAATATTTTCAAATATTTGGATGACTGAATGTTCAAGTGCTTATTTTAAGCTTGTTTATTGTTGTTTTAATGTCTTTTCTGGAACTTTTAGACTTGTTTAATGGTGGTTTAATGATATTAGATTGTCACTTAAAACTATAACAAGCCATTATAAAAATAGGAAAAAAATCCGGAAATGGTACCCTAAGTTGTTACACTTTCGATTTTGGTACCTTATTTTGTTACCGTCCGATTTTGGTACATTTTATTTGAATTTTGTCCAATTTGTATATTCCGTCAATCGAACTTGACGGAGACTACGCGTGAGCCTCAATCGACGTTGTTTGACTGAAATAGCGTCATGGTGACGTCACGAATTCGCGTGAGATATAATCGCCCGTAATAAAAAAAAAACTAACCCAATTAAAAAACCTTAAAAAAACTAACTCAATTAAAAAACCGTAAAAAAACTAAATCAATTAAAACAACAATAACAACAAAACGAATTAATCTAGCAAAACCCTAACCCCAAAAATCAATCCCAATTTCTCTCAAAAACCCTAACCCCTAAAAATCAATTGCAATTTCTCTCTACAATTGAACCTGTTGAATCGATTTGAGGTAAAGAAACCGAATGAAAGCTCCGACTAAGGCGGCCATCAAGGGAAAGAAGAAGGCTCGCACGAGCGAGGTGACTGGAAATCATAAGGCGGCGGTGTGTACTGGAAACGAGATGAAGTCGCCAATGACAAGTACTTTGAAGTCTCCGGTGAAGGTGTACACTGATTTGGATAAGAGAAACAGTAAGTCTGAATCGAATTCTTTCAATTTGTGGTGTTGAGTATTTTGACTGTTGTTGTTGTTTGAAGTTGGATATGTGAGTAATCGAAGAGAGTAGTAGAATGAATAAATAGAGGGATGGAGGGACATGTATGTTTGGTGAGATGAGTGAGATTGAAATAAATGTGTGGATGTGTATATTTGGTCCCCCATTATTGAATTGTGCTTGTCCTTTGTGTGTGTAAAGTTCCTGCTTTTGTTGACTGGATTTGGTTTTGGTGTGATGGGTAGTGTGTAGTTGTATTATTGTATTAAAAGTGACAGTAGGTAGGTTTGTTTAGTTGTTTAAGTGTGGAATAGTGTGCATTATTGAGATAGATTAATCTTGATTAATGACTTGATTAATCTAATTATATGTTTACTGTGTACTTAAGTCTTAACTAAGCATTTTTGTACAATTTCTCCTTGCAGTTGATACTACTGGATATGAGTTTGACTTGTCATTGTGGTTTGGTGGGAATTTTAAGCATAGTCCACTGGGTGAATATATTGGAGGGTCTTTTGTGTTGATACCTAAAATGGGGGGAACTCATGCTAGGGAAGAAGCTATGAATGAACTTTGTTCTAACTTAGGAATATCTGAGATTAAGGGGCACTATGAACTATTTGAGGGAGGTTTTCTGCTATTGAGTACACCTAAGCATTGGTTTACAACATGGGTACATGGATTGAAGAAAGCTTCATTGGATTTGTATGTGGATTGTTCTGTTTACCCAGATTGGGTTGATGTATCTATGGAGGTTGATATGACACAAGACCCACTGTCTCAAGTGTGTAACACTCAAGAGAATATAGTTGAGCCTATTGGTAAAATTAAGAAGAAGGGAAAAGCCAAGACTGTGAAAGGGAAAGAAAAATCAACTGTACAGGGCCAAGCTAAAGCAACTGTGAAAGAGAAAGATAAAGTAAGTGCAGTGAATGATGAAGATGAGCCAAATGCAGTCAAAGGGGATCAAAAGGAACCTAGTGCAGTTAAAGATCAAGAGGAAGCTGGTGAAGTGAAAGAAAATGAGGAACAAAATGTGGTGACCAGTGATGATGCAGGTGGTGAAGCCAAGGCTGATGAGTTCTATGACCCAACTTATGACTTTAAAGAAGACATGATCAAGAAAAAAAGAAGTTCCAATTGATGATGCAGGGGAAAGTGATGTAGGCAGTGATGAGGAGTTTGAAAGGAAAAGAAGGAGCAAAGGTAAATATATGGTTGAGAGTAGTGAGGATGAACAATCAGTTCATGAAGAAGAAGAAGAAGAAGAAGAAGAAGAAGAAGAGTCAATGGCTGAAGATGATAGTGTCAGTGATGTTGACTACACTGGGGAGGATAATGTAAACATTGAGACAGTTGATTGGACTAGTGGTGAGTCTGATGATAGTGAAGCTGAAGGTTTAATGGATTCAAGTAAGGAAATTAAGAAAACCCATAGGTAGTTGCTTAAAGAATTAATTGAGAAAAATGGTAACAAGAAGAGGGGGAGACCAATAAAGCAAACTGTTTTTCAGGAGAAGGATGTGTTTACTGGTGAGTTTGGCTTGGGAACTATCTTCACTAGCAAGGAACTGTTCAGAAATGCAGTTCACTTTCTTGCTTTAAGGCTGAAGAAACCTTTGGTGATCAAGCCTAATGATCAGCGCAGAATGTATGTTACATGCAAGGGCTCCAAGAAATGTAAGTTTAGGATCAATGCAGTTAAGACATCTGGTGAGGGAATGTGTTTTAGGGTTCATAGATACATGCCTAAACACCATTGCAAAGATGATCTTCCAATTACCAATATCAAGTCAACATGGCTGGCTAAGAGATACTTGACTAAGTTCCTCATTGACCCTAGACAGAGCACAAAATCCATAAGAAGGGAGGTTAGATTGACATTGAGGATTACTATATCAAGACAACATGTGCATAGGGCTAGACACTTGGCATTGAATATATTGTATGGAACTTTGGAAGAGCAATATGGACAGTTGTATAGCTACATAGCTGAGGTTTTGGATAAGAATCCAGGGACATACATGTTTGTAGTAGCTAATGAAGAAACTAACATGTTTGAGAAAATGTATGTGAGACTAGCTGCATGTGAGGAGGGCTTCAAGCATTGTAGGCCACTTATAGGATTAGATGGCTGCCATCTAAAAGGCATGTATGGGGGTGTATCACTAACTGCTGTAGGTATTGATCCAAACAATAACATTTTCCCAATTGCATGGGCAATTGTCTTGCAAGAAGATTTCGATACATGGGATTGGTTTCTATCCACCATTGAGACTGACCTTCAGCTACAAGATCACCCTAAGTGGACCTTTATTAGTGACAAGCAGAAGGGGCTGATCAAGGCTATGTCTAAGAACTTCGCTGGAGTAGATCACATATTTTGTGTGAGGCACCTTCATGGCAACATGAAGTCAGCAGGACACACTAGTAATGCATCCATTTACACATGCTTTTCACACAACTCTTATGCTTAATTTTTTACTCAAACATCTTCTTTATAACTCAATGTCATAGGTACTGCATTGAAAGAGGCATTGTGGAACATGGCCACAGCTACAACACTTAGGCAGTTTGAGGTTAAGAGTGAGGTCATGTGTAAGCTTGATAGCAAGGCAGGAGAGTGGCTAAGGCAGAGGGATCCAAAGCAATGGAGCAGGGCATTTTTTGAAACAAAAGCCAAGTGTGACATTCTATTGAACAACATTTGTGAATGTTTCAATAGTGTCATTCTGGAAGGGAGACAACTAGGTATAGTTGCTATGTGTGACTGGATATTTGAGTATGTGATGAAAAGATTCCAGGTCAATAGAGATTTATGTGCTCAGAGATGGAAAGGTAAAGTTTAGGCAGTTTTGTTCCTATATATGTAGTTATGTGCTTTGCAGATTTGAATAATATGATTCTTATAACACTTTCAGGTAGACTTTGTCCTAAAATATCTGCTATATTGAATGACAACCTGTCAATGAATTCTGATTGTATTCCATTTGCATCTACTAAGTGGTTGTGGTTGGTTGAGGATAGCAAAGGGTACAAGTATAGTGTCAATTTGAAGGAGAAAACATGTGGTTGTAGGAAATGGGATCTCACAGGAATCCCTTGTAAGCATGCTTGTTCTGCAATTGCTGAAAATAATTGGGATGTCGAAGACTTTGTTGATGAAGCCTATCATGTAAAGACTTATAAGGCATGCTATGAGGTGAGGATTTAGCTTAATATCTACTATTACTTTTACTGTTGACATACATGGTGTACTTAATTAACTAAAATCTGCATGTTTATGTTTGTTTGTTTGTTTTAGCCTGCTGTTGTGCCTATAAATGGTACGCAGGAGTGGTGTCAACTAGATGTTCCTATTTTTCCTCAATTTGTTGCAAAACCTAGGGGCAGACCAAGAAAGGCTAGAAGAAGAGAGCCTAATGAACCTGTCAAATAGAGGAAAAGGAAGGCACCTCCAAGAGGTGGTGGGACACCTGCAATCTCCAATACTAGTAAATACACAATGAAGAAGCAACAAGATACTGTGAAGTGCTCCTACTACAATGAAAAAGGACACAATAGGAGGGGATGTGAACTAAGACAACAAATGGAGCTCATGGATGATCTAGAATTGGAAGATATTCCCAACCAGTCTAATGTTGAGGAGGATAGTGCCACTGTTGAGGAGGTAACTGGAACTTCAAGTGGTCAACTTACCACAAAGTTAAGTAGATGGCTATTCCCTCTACTGGATATATGTTTTGTTGATTTATTAGTTGTTTATGTAGTTTTGTTTATGACTGAGGCCTTCATTGTAGTGTTGAACTTTTGTATGAATGGATCCATACCCAAGTATGTTCATTGGTGGCTGTTTATGGAGATTTGTTGATATAGTTTGTGTTTATGTATGTTGTTTGTAAGCTACTGAATCATCTGCCATTTTGAATGATATTCTCAAGTTGAAGAGAAAGCCTAAGAATTCTAGGCCTACTGCATTTGAAGCTCTACAGAAAGGTGGACTTAACATGGCTAATTACTCTAAGACATTGAATGTGGATGGAAACACAGTTCATATACAAAACCCTGGAGAAAATGTAGTCACCAAAGAGCAATTGTTGAGGATTAGGCAGGAGAAAGTGGAGCAGGCAAAGCAGAACAAAATGTTGAAAGTTAAGCAAGAAAAAGTTGAGCAAGCCAAGAAGGGAAACTGATTCTAGTGTGCTGTTTTAGTCTTCTAATGTAGTTAATTTCCAGTCAATGTAACACCTTATTTTGTAAGACTAAAGTATTCCCCATGTCCTTGTTATGATTTGGCACTCATGTTAAGACTCAAGCATTTTCCAGTTTAATCTTATGGAATCATTTGGCAGTTCAATCTTTCAAAGGTTCTTGTTATCATTTGGCAATTCAATATTTGTCATTTACATTTCATTGTCATTTCCAGTAGAGTGAATTGGTCATTTACAGGTTATTGCATACCCTATAATTTCCAGATTCTTGTTATCATTGACGGTGATGTTCTAAACAACATCTTTTTTGCCAAAATCAAACTGTAAAAATGTAATAGAAGACATCATATTCAATCTCCAAGTCAAACTGCCCAAAATTCATACATACTACTAGATTAATGATCCATACAAAAGCATCCACAAGTACACTAACTGTTTCACTAAAACCATAACTACTACATCAACATAATCATAAATAGGCAAATGATGCAAACACAACAAATGCACACTGCCTGCTTCAGTTTCTTGATCTTCTTAGCATCAAGCTCCTTCTTAATCTCAAATAGTGTTAACTTCTCCTTCAATTATGTGTTCTCATAAGCCATACATTTCATTTCATTCTCAAGTTTAACAACAATGTCTTCTGCAGCAGTAGCACGAAGAACTAGATGACTAAGTACACCGGAAATCTCCTGTCAAAAGGCTCATCACGCCAAAGAAAATACCTACACCCGCAATTTTCTGTTCCCCTCTACATTAACAGAGAGTATGACTAATTAGCTCAAATTTACACAAAATTTCATCCAAAACAGTCCAAAACCAGCTCACACACTAATTTCGCAGAAGATTAAAATTGTAGATAACCACTTACTTCGTAGTGTTGACAAGCATAGAATCGACGACCACAAGTTGCGGCCTTCCATGAACAATAGAGGCGAGGAACACTTCCACATCTACATTTACGAACCACCTCAAAAATTCCACCACTCGATTCACTAGCTGACGACGCCATTGTTTTCTCTTCCACTTGTTTCGTGCTCGCTTTTGCTAATTGGGTACGAATTGGACTTCAATTTTGATTGAAATCGATTAGGGTTCTTCAATTTTGGTGGCTAGGGTTTCGAATTGGGGGAGAATGATTGATCGATCTGGGTGTGTGTGGGGGGGGGGGGGGGGGTTATAAAAGGCGAGTTAAGTTTTTTTTTTTTAATTTTAATTTAATGTTTTTTTTTAAATTATTATATCAAAATTATTTTTAATTATTTTTTATTATTATTTTATTCTAAGTGCGTGTAATACACACGACATTTTGACGGAAAATGTGATAATTCACGTTAATTCGCCATAAGTCGGTCAAAATTAACGTCTCCGTCAATTTTGACTGACGGAGTACTAAAATTGGACAAAATTCAAATCAAAGGTACCAAAATCGGACGGTAACAAAATAAGGTACCAAATCCGGAAGTGTAACAACTTAGGGTACATTTTAAGGATTTTTTCCTATAAAAATATCATGTAGGTTCTTAAAACCATGATACCATCTGTTAAAAATTTAACAAAAATGTTAAAACTATAATTGAAACATGCAATACCGACGCATTAAAACTATCATATCATCTCTTAGAACATTAACAAAATATTTTAAAACTGTAACTGAAACTTTCAATGTTAACAAATTAAAACCACAACATAATCTATTAAAAGGATAATGAAAAATGCTTGTCTCGGCCGATTTTTTGAGAAACCCGGCCAGTCAGACTGTTAAAACCCAAAAACTGCAAAAAACCAGAAAAAACCTTGACTTTCCTATCTTTTAGGAAAATCTTACATTTTCCAAGACTTTGGGTATAATAATATGATACTTGATGAATGTCCATTCACCTCATCCACTTCTCCATGTTCCCTTATTGATTATGGGTTAAAGAGTACCATTTATATCATATTGTAACTCTTGTATTTACAACTCCAATCACCCCACTACTTTGTATACTTTATGATGAGATTAAATCTCCTCATATTTGTAGCTTATAAATAGTGGCTCACGATGTATGTTGTATCATTTGATAAGATGAATGAAATACTCTTCTACTCTACTCTCTCTTTTCTTATCGTTCTCGTTTGCTTTTCAATAACATTAGTTTTATAATTTCTAACAAATTTTAAATTTTGTTGAAAATTCCACCCATCATTGTTCCAAATAATTACAAAAAAATCCCTAAATCTTCACTATTATTCTAAATTACTACTACTATTCTGGAATGCCATTACATAATTAGGAAATACTTTGTCATTTAAAGCATGTTAGATTTTTTACCTTTCCTTTTCTGGTATTGCCGAACCACCAACCGGAAGGAAATACTACCAGCCTACCACATCCATCTCACTAGACCGGACCAAGGCGATTAAAAATTAAACACCCGCACGTTTTGTCGAGTCCAGCTCCATAATCCACAATTCGAATCTCAGCTACTAACTTGCAGAGAAAGAAACGAAATCAAATCTCAGAAATGTCAGTGCAAGAGTATCTCGACAAGCACCTGCTCTCTCGTAAAATCGAAGATGCCGTTAATGCCGCCGTTAGGGCAAAGACGCCGGATCCCGTCCTGTTCATCTCCAATCACATGAGGAAATCTGTTCCCTCGGTCATTACTAAGGTTAAAGCCAGGCAGATTTTGGATAGTAAAGGAATTCCAACCGTTGAAGTTGATTTGCACACTAACAAAGGCGTTTTCCGTGCTTCTGTACCCAGTGGTGGCTCTTCCAGGATGTAATCAAGCTTTCTCTCTACTTTACTCTGCTATTATTTTGTATTTTCTTCCCTCTATTGCTCTTACGTGCGTTTTTAATGTATTGATGCATTTCATAGATTCGCAGGTAGTGTAGATTAGTCAGGTTGAGAATTGGGAGGCCTTGTGGACTTGTAGTCATGGCTATAGTTCGCGAGGGTAGAAGTTTGAGCTTCACAAATGATGTATTGTAATCTATGTTTTTATGCTGTTAGCTTAATAGGAGAGCTGTGGGTATTCTTTCAGTTCCAAGCTTCATTGGTTGAGCTCAGAAAAGATGTTTTAGCTGGAGATGGCTTTCGATTCAGTTAGTGATGCTCAGAGGATTAGTAATGTGATAAATAGAGCTACTCGAATAGCTTTTGTTCGTGTTTCTCTATACTGGTTGGATAATTTTGAACTTTTAAATGTGTGTTCTGGAGAGGTTTTAGTCTCTTGAAATGCTGGTGGAAATGTAGGGGTTGTTCTAACAATGGAATTTGTGAGTATAGATTAAGTCTGTTTACTGCTATGTGTGGATAGGTGTCCTTGAGATACTGGAACAGCTCCTGTTCATGTTTCTCTATCTTGGTTGGATATTATTGAACTCTTAACTGTGTGTTATGGAGAGGTTTTATTCTACTTGAAATGTTGGTGGAAAAATGTGGTGATTGTTCTAACAATGAAATTCGTGAGTATAGATTGAGTCTGTTTACTGTTATGTGTGAATGGGTTTTAGGAAAATAGTATTACTACAACAGCAAATGGGCTTTGTAGCTGAGGAGTCTGTTATGGCCATCCAATAGAAAGCAAATGGGATTTAGGAAAATAGTATTACTACAACAGCAAATGTGCTCATGTGTAGACCAGTCACGTGTTTTAATGAACATAGTTCAGGAATAGCGCGCATTGGTCTTCTTACTAGTTCAATTTTTAAAACGCATCACTGCACTTGCTCTTTCTTCCATCTTTCCTTTTGGTAGTTGAACTGTGGGAAATTATACCAGTTTTCACTTCTTATATCATGGTTGAAACATCTAAATATGGCCTTAATGATACTCTGAAAATTTTCCTCTAGGCATGATAGTTTAACCTATTTTATGCTTATGTATTATTCTATGCGGTCTAGATTCTCTTTTTGTCCTAGATTGTTGAAATAACTTCAATCTTTCTCAGTCTTGCTTATCGTGCATGTACGCAGGTATGAAGCGATCGAATTGAGAGATGGAGATAAGGGAACCTATCTTGGAAATGGTGTAAATAGAGCTGTTAAAAATATCAATGAAAAAATTTCTGAAGCTTTAATTGGCATGGATCCTACCCTGCAAGTTCAAATTGATCAAGCCATGATAGACTTGGATAAGACAGAAAAGAAGGTAGCTTCCTTTCTGTGATATTCCCTCCTATTCAATATAAATGAATATTTAGCTTGTTCTACGAAAGTTATGGAGACATTTTGTTCCCCAAATCACCCCTCATTAATGCAGAGATAAAAAATAAATATAAAAATGGACTTCGATCAGTGGAACGTTACAGTTGTATAGTTAAACTGAGAGATGAGAGTGTCTATTTTAGTAAGTTTATATGATTAGTAAATTTGGGGCTCGTTATGTAAGGGGTAAAAATGACATTAAATGTGGAAATATTCAGAAAGTAATTTGTTCTGCAAAATGTTTCAAAAGGCTAACTTCATTTAGTTTTGAGTAATGGAAGCTTGGCTGCACAATGTTAAATCCATATGGAACTCCTCTTCTGCATTCCTGATCCTGAACATATCTTGGACGCCATCAATTTAAACTTGGAATATACTCTATTCATTAACTTTTATGGTTTACTATGCCTCAGGGTGATCTGGGGGCAAATGCAATTTTGGCTGTATCAATGGCTGCTTGCAGAGCTGGGGCAGCTGAAAAGGAGGTACACCCAGGCAGGGGATTTTCAAGCCTCTCTTACAACAGTTGCTGAAATCGCTATCTAATTTTCATTGTTTGTTTTACATGCAGGTTTCACTCTACAGACATATTGCTGATCTCGCTGGCAAAACGACCTATAATATTCCTGTCCCTGCTTTCACCGTTATAAGTGGCGGAAAGCATGCAGGGAACAATCTAGCTATTCAGGCAGGTCTTTAACTTCTCTCCTAGCTTGTGTGGACATGAGTCCTTTTCTGTTGCATACTGAACTAACAAATGAACTAGTTATCAGGAAATAATGATTCTTCCAGTTGGGGCAAGAAAATTTGAAGAAGCATTGCAGATGGGATCTGAGACATATCATCATTTAAAGGTTAGGGATCCAAGTATAACAACTATTCTGTTTCTACAAATTTGAAGTATGCCTTACATTTTAAGTTCTTATATCGTCACCTTCCTTTAAACAGCTAAAATCCTGGAAAATACCTTTTGTCCGTTGGGCTCCTTCAATATCTTATTATCGATTCTGATTCTTGACAGAAGAAGTTCCAAAGTACTTTGTTTATACTAGTATCATGTCAGCAGTAGAGCCCTTTGTTAATAGTGTATGCCTTTACGAACTCAACCTTGCAATTATACCTCATCTATCATTTGTGGCTGCTCGGAAGTGCTTGTTATGATATATATATATATATATATATATATATATATATATATATATATATATATATATATATATATATATATAATTCTTCGCCTTCCTAAATGTAGAAATTGATTGTAATAGTAATGTTCATTTGAAATTGGTCGTCTGTCCGTTTTCTTCTTTTGGCTGGATAGTCTCTCTGTTTCTTGCACCCATGTTCATTTCTGGATTTTTTTTTTCTTCTACAGGCTGTTATATCAGAAAAAGTTGGCCCACATGGATGTAATGTTGGGGATGATGGCGGTTTTGCTCCTAATATATCCAGGCAAGCTTTCTTTGTTTTGTTTCATCCTTTGAAATAAACTGTTTGTAATTTTTTTCTTTTTGTGGTTTTGCAGCTTGAAAGAAGGTTTGGATTTTGTAAAGGAGGCCATTGATAGAACAGGCTACAACGAGAAGATAAAGATAGCAATTGACGTTGCTGCTACTGAATTTTGCATAGGTACTGTGTTCGTTATGACACATTCTTTGATGAACATCGAATCTCCAAATTGGATGCACTGACATCATCATCTCTTATGCCATATCACCAGTTCACCACTGTGAAATGCATATTGGCCGATTATCTGAATTCGGGCCATGAGGCTACGTCACCTTTTTAAGTCTTTGATCTTTTATATCAGTGACTTGTAATCACGTTTAATATTACTCTGAGCAAAAATGCTTCCTTGTATTGCTGTGTAGGTACAAAGTACGATTTGGATTACAAATCCCCAAATAAATCAGGTCAAAATTTTAAATCAGGAGAGGACATGATTGAGATGTACAAGGAACTCTGTCAAGGTATCTTCACTGCTTTTACAAAGCTTGTTATACTTTTGTAATTTATTTTTTTAACTATTTATCTGCGTATCCTGATATGTGGGCGCTCTTCCAGCATATCCAATTGTGTCTATTGAAGATCCATTTGACAAAGAGGATTGGGAACATTCCAAGTATTTCTCTTCTCTGGGAATATGCCAGGTTTGTCTCTTGTTCTTTTGGATTTTGTCGTTGCAATTTAGTGAACTATGGAACCTGACTATGATACTGTTATGGGTCTTGCACTGCCATGTGAATTCAGGTCATATGCATGTTCTCAGATGCTATGTTGCACAGTTGCGTTGCCTAAAATGTACTGTTAGGAATAGTATAATACTACTTCCTCTGTCCCGGGAATAGCTTCCCACTTTGACTTTCTACAGTCAAACTTTTCCAACTTTAACTACGAATTAATCTTAAACCGCAAATGTAAAATGCTCAATTTTTTTATATAATGAAACTTCGTGGACTAAATTTTCATTATATAATTTAATTGAACATTTTACATTTACGGTTTAAGATTAATTTGTAGTGGAAGTTGAAAAAGTTTGACTGCAAAAAGTCAAAGTGGAAGCTATTCCCGGGACGGAGGAAGTATAATATTGTACTTTTGAAAGGGAGATTTGCTTGTCCTCAATATTTTCCATAAGCCCATGAAAGGAATTACAGATTTAATTGTCTGTAGGCCTCTAGAAAAGGATTGAATGGTATTCCAGGGTAAAAGGAAGTGAAGAAAAAAAAGTCACCCTGTTCACCTGTTGCTTGCCACAAATTAAGTAGTGTTCTCAGTTTGTAGGGTCCAGGTTCGGGTCCACCCGAGGATCCTTGAAAGATTATGGGTCTGGGATTTACATTATGGTCCTGCTAGGGTATGGGTCAGGGTAAAAGTAAAACCCTACCCATTGAGAACCATTTTTTCTAAGAGTTGTAATATAGAATATATGCAAAGGAAGTTAACCTGTAGATAGCAAAACGCCAAATGAGCTGTGCTTGTTGATTCTTTTGTCACACAAACTAGCAAAAACATCCAAGCATGTGACCGACCCTTTATCAAATCTGGATGTGGATTTCCTGTATCAGGTTGTCGGAGATGATTTACTGATGTCGAATCCTAAACGAATTGAGAGAGCTGTACAGGATTCGTCTTGCAATGCTCTTCTACTAAAGGTACTGGCTTTAATGCTTGGTTTTTAACCTCATAGGTGAATCTTACTAATGGTTACTCCACTTTTCTACTGCTGTCTGGTACTTGGTTGTTCTGTCTAGATATTGATAGTAGACTTTGACTGTCTGTAAATATTTGCCTTCTGTCCTTACGCCAATGCACTGGTTTTCACTGGTTGCATCATCGCCTTGCCTGTCTTTTTACCAGCAATGGCATTGGTTTAAAATGAAATTACATTGTCTACGAAATTACTTGTTTGCTTGAGATGCAGCTTATTTATCAAGCTTAACCGCTGCGGTACCTCAATGTTATTTGTGCATTGGTGAATGAGATATTAATTGCTCTGATTTTTTTTGCGCCTGAGCATGTATCTTTTGATTTTCTGGTTTCATTCAGTGCCAGTACTCTTAATTGCACTCTAGTATACTGTGGTTGATAATGCATTACTTTACTAACAGTGCTATCTTTACAAAATTCAGATTAATCAGGTTGGGACTGTAACTGAGGCTATTGAAGCAGCAAAGTTGGCTAAGGATGCTGATTGGGGTGTAGTAATATCACAAAGAAGCGGGGAAACTGACGATTGTTTCATAGCGGACTTGTGTGTTGGCCTCGCCACGGGACAGATCAAGGCAGGTGCTCCATGCCGCGGGGAGAGATTAGCCAAGTACAATCAGGTTTACATCTAGCAGTTTGTCTTTCCTTTCTTTAAAAGTTCCTTTTTTTACCAAGCTTTAACCTCATTTGCTCCCAATGGTGTTCAAGTAGCCAAACATTACATTTGGAAATGTTTACTGGTGTATCTGAGTTTGGATTTTGTTATGAAGATTTACTCGATGTTTAGAATTCCGCTTGTATACAAATAATACAATCACCAAATAAACTGCAAGCTCTCAGTTTTCTTTCCAATGCAATAAGGTGAAAGATACAAAATACTGAACTAAGTTCAATTAACAGCAAGAAGTTTTTATCTGCAGATGCTCAGAATAGAGGAAGAACTTGGGGATCATGCTATATATGTCGGTGATGACTGGAGGCACTGCTTATAATCATCCTGAGTTTTCGTTGCATAGCGATTTTTCTGTTACCTCTTTCCATGAAGCAAGAGGTTATGGTGTGTCCCATTTATCTGATACCTGGGTGTATTCGGAGGTACTGGCTGAGAAAAAGTTCATTAGCAAGGCGGTCTGGCCGTATTTTTCTATTTTTTTTTTTTCATACTCAGAAATAGTAGCAAACATGGATGTTTGGAACTGTACTTTTTGTATGCGATCTAGGCTATTATTAGTACCCCCTCTGTCCCGGATAACTTCATACATTTACCCATAATGATCGGTGATGGTATTGTTTTTGCCTAACTTATTGACATTGTAGAAATGACAAAATCAGTTTTGAGTCGCAGAGCAACTTCTTGTGTAAGTATTAACTCCAGAACATTAAAGAAACTATCATGGATTTGATGAAACCGATTATCTAGGTCCCTCTTGAAATTATTTCGCTCAATTATGAATAAATGACATAATAAATGACATTCTAATAACTGTCTCAGACTATAGCAGAAGTACTTCCATAGTAGTACTATTTTGTCATACCTTTCCATACAAATGAAGTAGTAATTCAGTATCTATATGAATATTTTTGTTCCTTTTCTTTTTTGACTTGGATGTTCCCAAATCTTGCTTTGGACTTTGAAACTAGGACATACACTCCTTAAGACCACCATTTCGGTGACGTCTCCATGACGCGTCATCGGCTGATGACGGAATCCGTGACATATTATAAGAGTGTTTAAAAGATAAAATTAATGAAATTACATTTATAGAATTCGTTTTACAATTTATTAAGTAAAGAGTGTTTTTTAAGTTATATTAAGAGAGAAAACAAATTGGAGATGTGATGATTCAAACATAGTCAAGAGTGTCATCTATTTATAGATCTTGAAAAAATAAAGCCATTGGTGATCTTTATTTATTTTTTACATTTTTATTTTTCAATTTATTAACGTTACAAAATTGGACAATACAAAAATTAAAAAAAAAAATACACAGCCACTGTACTACAGGTGGCGCGCCGTAAGCTCAGGATTCCAGGCCGTCTAACTTTGTCGACAGAATACTAGAGTGAATCATTTTGGGTCAAGTTCTATGACTCTTTAATTAATCAATCCAATTAGTACTACAAAATCTTTGATTAGAAAGTCTCACCTATACGCACCTGGTCCCCAGGTACAATCTGATTCCTCTTCACAGGTGAGCTGGGAGCAATAGTAATATTTAATAATTTTAACATCTCCATCGTACACGTGTACATAACCTGCGGATCAGAGAAAAGACAACAGTTGGAAAAATTAAACTATCCATTTATCACTTTACTTCTTAATTAATTCATCTTCATTAGTTCATTCATTTTATATATATAAATCACATGTTAACGGTTGGACGAAGAATCACTAGTGGAGTGGACTTGTCGTTGTTAAGCTTCATCAATGGCAGATCAATCGGAGATCTCGTTCGCCGGAGTGTTTCTCTGTAGCGCTTTCGCCGCTTGTTTCGCTGAGGTATCCAATTTTACCCTTCCTATCTTCACACTATTTTGGAATGAATTCAATAACTGTGATTTGTGCTTTTGCTGCTTAGTTACGTTAGTCACTTCAATTCTGCTTGACTTTTTCGATCAGGTTTTTCTATTCATTATGCTTTTTTATGTGCATTTTCTCATTTTAGCGGTGTTGGAATTGTGGCCATTGTTAAAAACATTTTGTTCAGTATTGCTAGAAAATCGACGTTGAGAAGGTGAATTGGGCAGCATTTTAGCTTAAAACTATTGTGTAGTTTTTTTATCTGCTTGGAATTAGGATTTATTATAGGTTTATTGTTTGAAGATTCAATAAAATTTGTTTTATATGCATTTGTTCCAACTTAATACCGAGTAGTCATGTTTCAAATGTAAAACTCGAGTTGGGAAGGATATTAATCCGTAGCTTGATTGGTGAGAAAATTGTCTGGTTTGCTCGGGTAACTTGGCTTCGTCCTATCATTTGCATTGATGATGAGCCAAGTAGTTGATACGGACGTGCACAGAAAGTGTATAGATTGAGATCATATGATATATGATCACTAGATATTGCCGAAAGTGGATAAACATTGCCCGTTACCTTAACATTTATGTATTACAGCAGTATCAATAATTAATCTGTACGGATGGGTTAGAGAGTTTAAACTGACCTTTCAACTGCTTTGCAGATATGTACCCTTCCTTTAGATGTGGCTAAAGTGAGGCTTCAACTGCAGAAGAGAGCTTCTCCGGGTGATTCAGCAGGTGTACCAAAATATAGGGGTTTGTTTGGTTCAGTTGCAACTATAGCGAGAGAGGAAGGTTTAATTGCACTCTGGAAAGGAGTCATACCTGGCTTGCACCGACAATTTATTTATGGAGGCTTAAGGATTGCGTTGTATGAACCTGTATGTAACACCTGGCTGCCTTTTAGTCTTCTAACCATGTCTGCATAAAAAAAAAAAAATTGATCCTCTTTCCTTCATGCACCTGACAGGTCAAGACCTTCTGGGTCGGCACTTCTTATGTTGGAGAGGTGTCCTTATTCAGTAAAATATTAGCAGCTCTGGTAACTGGTAAATGATACGTCAATTCTTCAAGCTGTTGTTCTTTCTTTAGGATGAAGACTGTCAGCATTTAACAATTAATAAGACACATTTTTTCCTCTGTAAAGGTGCTATAGCAATTGCAGTGGCTAATCCTACTGACCTTGTCAAAGTTCGCCTTCAAGCCGAGGGCAAATTGCCAGTAGGAGTCCCAAGGCGTTATGCCGGTGCCATGGATGCATATTATACGATAGTCCAGCAGGTAAGCTTAAATAATCGCAATTTACTTGATGCAATCTTACTTGCTTATGGACTAGTGGAATTGATCGACAATAACAGGAAGGGCTGGTGTCTTTATGGACAGGGCTTGGGCCCAACATTGCTAGAAATGCTATTGTAAATGCTGCGGAATTAGCTAGTTATGATCACATCAAGGAGGTTTAATTTTTACTTTTCCATGGAACTCATTATTTCCTTTCATAATCCAATGCTTTCGCATACTGTTGCTGTATTCTAATCACTGTGTTGCATGCAGATAATTTTGAAAATTCCAGGATTCGGCGACAGTGTCTTGACACACATAGTAGCTGGTTTAGGTGCTGGATTTTTTGCAGTCTGTATTGGCTCTCCTGTTGATGTGGTAATTTTTTCCCCACTTATTAACTTGGCAGCCAAGGACCATCAATGTCTTCTTTCATGTTGCATTTTCTGTTTGACAAAAGTACTGCTGAGATGGATTTTTATGGAACTGATAACTCTGGAAGTAATTTCCTAAGTTAATGGATTAATTTAGCTAGCTCTCGAATTGAGATGCAGCGTTTATATGATTGGTACATTTTTCATCTTCAAAGTCACCAGGATTTGTTAATGGAAAGTCCATCATTGATAAAAAATAATATGTAACAGTTTCAACTTTCCACAAGTAACTTCTCTGCATATATGTTCCCTTGTCTAAGTAGTCGTAGAATTTTGTTGTAAGAACTGGACAGTAATTAGTGATTATGAATGTGATTTTCGTTCGGTGAAAGAGGGCCATACGGTTTGCGTACACTTTGTTTCTGTGCAAGTCTTGATAGGCATAATGTTTGTTTTGCACTACCCAAGTGAACATAGTTCCTGCTATTTTCCAGGTTAAATCTAGAATGATTCGTAGAATTTTGTTGTAAGAACCGGACAGTAATTAGTAATTGTGAATGTGATTATCTTGCGGTGAAAGAGGGCCATGCGGTTTGGTTTGTGTATTCTTTGTTTCTGTGCAAGTCTTGATAGGCATAAATTTTGTTTTGCATTACCCAAGTGAACTTAGTTCCTGCTCTTTTCCAGGTTAAATCTAGAATGATGGGGGAATCAGTCTACAAGGACTCCATGGATTGCATCTTTAAAATGCTTAAAACGGAGGTAAATATCTCTTTCAATTTCCGTTTAGCATTGTCCTAAACCAAGACCTGATTTTTTTTTGCATTAGTCTCACTGCCAAAAGTTGATGTCCATCATGGGATTGTACAACTTTTATTTATACACATGGTTGAAAAGAAAATGCATAGCCGCCTATATTTGCCTTTTCATTCTAAGACAGTCATTTATATCAATCTTGGCCTGTATTTTAGGTTTCATAATTTTGAGTTCACCAATTGCTCAAGGGGATTAAACAAGGACCTTGTTCTTGTAACTCTCAAATGGGACCATCAAATTTGCATAAACTATAAAGATAACTATTATGGTATGATTCGGAATTGTGCCAAATACTATGTTTTCTAGACAGACACTAAATGTGCTTACTGTTCAATGTTCCTACCTATAACGATGATCAACATACACATTGTGCTTACTGTTCAATGTTCCTACATATAACGATGATCAACATACACTTTCTGCAGGGAGCTTTGGCTTTTTACAAAGGGTTCTTGCCAAACTTCACTCGACTTGGAACATGGAATGTTCTCATGTTTTTGACTTTTGAGCAAGTAAGATATTCGTTCTCCTTTTATTTATTCTCGGTCCACATTAGTATTGACTGAGAACCAATAGAAGTGACAACTATATTTCAGGAATATTAAACGCACGCAATACACTTTTTAACATATTGCACATAATTCCACAATTATAGTAATTTATAGAATAGTCCATTAAATATTCCCATTTTACCAAAGAACTTCGAAGTAGGTATTTTAATCCATTTGATAATCCTTCTCACAATCTTAAAACAAAGAAATCAAAGAAACACGAAAAACTCCAGTGGTGCCAAGGTTAGTTTGATTTTTGCACCGCCGGAGTTCCATCGATTTATTTGTCTGAAGATTATGAGTACGATGATCAAATGAATTTGAAATACATACTTCGAATTTTTTTATTTTTTGTTTTGGGTAAAATTGAAGCTGCCAAATTGGAGCTTCCATTCCGGAGAACTCCATATTGGAGCTTTTCAAGCTCTGTTCTGCAAGCTCCGATCAGATCGAAGTTTAGAACCGGTTCTTGCGGAATCTGTTGGGTATCTATCAGATCAATAAATGGATTACGCTGACAAATTAAAACATATGAGCAATGTTAGCAACAAATATAAATGAATACGATTAAATTTTAAAAACAAATTAAACAACATAGGAAAAAAAAAAACGATTGTGGCAGTCAGCCTCAAGGTTGCCAGAAGGCCAACAACGGCTGTTGTGGCAAACACGAGGCTGCCTCAATTGCTTTCTGGTAGCCTTGAGGCTGTCAAACCCTTCTTTAGGCGTTTTTGACCAAATTTTATTGATTTTTCGAATATTTTAACGAAAATTAAGCTAATTTTTGCATACTAACGTAATAGAATAATTATTAACGACTACGACTATCACATTAAAACAGATGGAATGAATTGCCAAAATAGCCTTCCACCAAAAAATATATTCCAAACTAGCCTTCTTTAAATTATAAATCCTTTTATAACCTCTTCTTTTACACATGGGATGCCTAGTTAATTTTTTTTATTTACTTTATGTTTCATATATTCAACTTTCCCACTATTTATGCCTAGCATTGTGCATTATTTTCTACTTGTTCATCTTGAATTCTTTCGCCCATAAATTAGAAAAAAAGTACAATTTTCATATATATTACTACTTCATCCTCTCCAAATTAAAGTTTCTTTTTGTTATATACCGAGAGAAATGTTCATTTATTAAATTCCCATTCTTTTATACATTATGAAAATCACTAAATCTTATTTTATAGTGGTTTTTAATTTATTTTGAACTTTATAATAGTTTCTATGAAATTAAAAAACACCGCATGAAATCCCCTCACATTATTTTGTTCACTAGTTACTAATAGTGGAATGCCCATCAAAGTAAAGTAAAAAAGTTTGAAAACCAAATAAACTCTAGAAAAACATTTAAAAAAATGATCAAGTCAAAGTAAACCTTCATTTTGTTTAAATAATTAACACACACATTAAATTCTTAATTTAGTTTAATAATAAAAGAAATACATAAAAATTCTCTATGTATAATTTAAAAAAAAACTAAAATTGTTAGTTACGAATTAACTTACTTATACAAGTGAGCCGCTTTGATTCTGACTTTTATAGGAACTTAGAGGGTTTGGTGCTATTTCTTAACTAAGAGATTTTGCGTGTTATTTCTTTTTTTAATTTTTCGATAATTCCTGGATTTATTTAAAGGAAATTCTTGGGGTTATTTGTAATAACCCTATATAATTCATATTTATTATTTGCCTCGATTAATACGGACGGGTTTTAAATAGTAGGATTTAGTACTATTAGACATTAGTAATGACCACTACTATATTTTAATTTTTGTAAGATTACTAATTAATTAAACATTTTAATTATTTTGATTACTATAGATGATAAGATTTGTACGTGAGATTTATATTCTTCAATGACACTTTAAGTTGGCTTTTGTTAAATGATTTTGTGACACTTTAAGTTGGCTTTTTTTTTTTGTCCCAACAATTAAGAATTGTTTTTAGGACTATTCTGGATGTACAATTCCATTTCCGTAGACAGAAGAACTTTCTAAGTTTCCAAAAATACTCCTATTACCAAAACATCTTTTTTGTTAGGTACACTTTCACTTTGTGGTATTCCCCCTCTTGCTTGTTTTTGGTCTAAAGATGAAATTCTTAATGATGGCATTCTATATTATGGAATGGAGGTGTGTAAAAGAAGCAGTATATTGATAACGAATTTTTGCAAAATCAAAAGACTAGAACTTAATTTAGTAGCTCTTTCCAAAAGTTTTGAATGCAAATAAAAAACATCCCCAGCCAAAGTTTAGGTAAGCGTAATACTCGAGGAAATTGTGCAGATTTAGCAACTGCATCAGCAATAAAAGAAAATATTTTTTGTATAAGGCTAGTTTGGGATATAGTTTTTGGTAGAATACTATTTTGGCAATTGATTCAAACAGGTGTGGGGTTTGAGAGGGGTTACGGAAAAAAGAAGAGTATGGGACTACTTCTATAATATTTATAATACTTAAAGGGCCTCTTACAATTTGTTAAAAAGTGCACTGCATTTAGTAAAAATCACATGTGGGGTTTAAGAGGGTTTACCAATAAAAGAAGAATATGGGACTACTTCTATGATATTTATAACACTGGAATGTCGTGACTTTAACATATCCCTATATTTTCCATGACCGTATTACAGGCCAAATTTTATTTCCTTTGACCAATTTGCAATGTGGAAAACTTCCACCATATTTTTGATGGGTAACAAGGGCAGCCAGTTGATTCGCCTTCACATCGGAATCTCAGCAACCTGTGATGATTTTTCTCCTGAAACATAGCAGTACAAGTACCAACATTCACGAAAATAATTGATGAAAGCTGCCCACCTATATATAATCTTGGATTGAAGCAGATGACATGATGCCTCTCAACACGGCAACATAGAGGACTAGTTCTAGTTTGCACAATGAACTTTTGTAGAAAAATCGATTATTTGCAAATATCAGCAATGTAATATCATACCACTAAGATCGGATGATCTACTCACTGATAATATACCATTCAATATATATATAGGATATTATTTTTTTTTTTCTGGGACATTTCGAGAGTTACATACATTTAAAAGTGAACCCACAGGTGCGTAACATAGAGAAAAACTTAGAAGGTACATACACACTGTTCTATAGGAACTGCTGCTTAAAAGTACATAATTTTACATTACCCACATCTTAATCAACTCAGTGCAAATTAACTAAGTTCTAGACAATACAGATGTTTCATTATCTAAACATATTACAGTTGGCTACCAGGTCCTTTATTCTGTTCATATCTCCAAAGTCAAAAACTCCCTTTAGCTCTTGGAAATCAGATAAACCCTAGCTTTGATAATCGAACCGTTGCCAAGCTTAAACCCAGGACTCACCGGGAACCCGACAGCCATTGCCATGCCAACCTTTGCTGCCCCTCCAGAAATCCTCACCACACTCTCCATATACTGCGAATGAAACTCTGCTCCTCGATTCGCCTCAAAATGGCTAGGAGGCGGGTCAAGAGAAAATGCCAGCAAGTGCAACAGCCAAACAGCCTTAGCCAAGGCCAAAAACTCCCCATAAAACTGACTCCTTGGATGGTGACCCTCCAACACCTGGCGCCTCTGCTCCAAATCTCCAAACAAAGACTCCTCCATCTTCGGGTGGACAATCGACAGGTACTTTTTGAAACAAAAGTTTCCAAAGCTACAAGTAGGTAAGATGCTGAGGAGTTCAGCAGGATCCATTGCCTTCATGTCCCGATACTGAGTGAAGCAGTCTCGACGGTGCTGATCCGGATGGAGTATCGAGGACAAGCTTCCATCCATGTAGAATGTCTCGTGGTCAAACCCTTGAAAGATTTTCCGGTTCACATAGGATTCTAAAGCGTGCTTCGCATGGTTAGCCCCGACTATGGAGTCACTGAATGCGGCACCACCAAGGTTGCCAGTGGAGGAGGCCGCTTCAATGGATCTTACAGCAGCGGCAATGTCCCAGTGAGCTGAACGCATGAGGGAAAGCAGTACGGATGTGAAAGCTTTCGACGCTTCTGTAAATAATCCCATCGTCACTTCAAACAGCTCAACTGCCGGAGCCATTGCAACTGAAACCCGTAGTAATTCAGTAAACCATAACCATCCAACTAACATGAATTATGTTTCAAAATTTAGATAGCAATGCCATGAAACCAAGCATAAAGCTGTCTTTTTATCATTTGACATTTCTTTCCCAGTCAACGTCACTGCAATGCCATTCATGTTATAGCTTCCAAAGTTTAAGTTCATATAGCTATAAAAAAATTAGTTGATATTTAAGCGAACCTAATACTTTCCAGTTTCCAGAAACATATGTTGCTTTCATATATACCTACTCCATTCATTCAGTGTTACAATTTGACTTTTTTGATCTAACTGTTTTCGATTTTAACAAAATATTACGCTACAATGGTTACATCTTAAAAAAAATTATATTATGATATATTAATTCTTTAATTCTTAAATTTCCATTATATGACTTTATTAAATAATTTACTATAGTTAATTTGTTGTAAGAATTGAAAACTGTTCTGGAAAAAGATCAAAGTATAACAGTTTAAATGAAATGGAGGGAGTATGATGTATCCATTCACAAAAGCAACAAACTTCATCAATGCAGTGACATATTACTATTCATTTTCTTGTATTGTATGTGATCAAATTGCATAAAATCTATATAGGCTGAACTCATCAACAATTTTGTGCACAATAAAGCTAGCAAAATGTACATTGAAAGAAAGGTAGTACTCATTATAAGAGGGCTAAAAGTGTAAATTCGCAACTAACCTTGAGTAGTACAGCTCACTCTCCTCTTAGACTTCCCTTTGGACTTCCCACTACTACTACTCCGATCAAACGCCGTCGTTTTCATTTTCTCCTTCAAATTATCCACTTCCGCCTGCTTCGCCTTCACCTCCCTCTTAAGATCCACCACCGCCGCCTCGTACGGCGCCACCACTTCCCTAATCACCGCCGCTCCGATCCTCGACCTGCCAACCCCTCCGCCGCCGCCGCTCCGGCGAAACCTCTCTCGCAGCAACCCTAGCCTCCTCAGCTCAGCCACCACCGCCACGTCAGCGATGCGCATTCGGTCCGGATCCCAAGGGGAATGCGCCTCCTGGAGGCTGACGTAAGCTCGCTTCATCGTTGAAACGGCGTCGAAGACCTGAGTCATGAGCATTTCCATTTCGACGATTTTTGGAAGGGGCTCCTGTTCGGAGTCGTCTTCTTCGTCGGGGTGTTCGGTTGAATCGAAGGTGGAGGGTTTGAAATCGGAGGCGTCCTCGTCGGAGTAGTCCGGGCGGGTGTGGGGGTGGAGGAGGCAGGAGGCGGTGACACGGTGGATGAGATCCGAGAAGTTGGAGACCTTGTTCGCCATTGATTTCTTTATTCCTGTTTTGTTGTTTCTGTCAAGTTGATGAGCATTTAGTCCATGTTAGTACCATTTTCGTCATTTCGGATCAAATACAACAAAAATCCATTATTCAAATCAAGTTAATACGTTTCACCAGAGCCACCTAAAAAAGTCTCCGCCCCATATCCGTATATAGCAAGTACCAGCGATGAATCGAAAAAAAGCTAATACGTTTCACTTAAAACTCGTTGCTCATTTTTGACTTTATAGAGTAACAAATTTCAACTTTGGTTACGACTGTGATTATAACTTATAATTTACTACGGTTTAAGAAATTTTGTAGAAATTAGATTGGAACAACTGTTTTTGGGAGGGAGGTAGTATGTAATTTGAAAAATATAATTCATCAGGCTAGTTCAGATGACTTGAGTTGGAGAAATTATAAGAGAGAGACGGAAAATTGAATTCTTTTGAGAATTTATGAGGAAAATGGATTCAACTTTTTGTGAGGAAAATGTAATAATAGGATATCAAATCATGGAGGTTTAAGACTCTAATCCAACCAAATTTGATTTGAGTTTTGAGCCAAATAAAGGAGCTTAGATGGATCAAGTTTACAGCTAAAATTCAACATCATATGTATTGTCATTACGTTAGTTAAGTATGAGAAGATTGCATTTTGCATACCATAAAATATGCCTGCATGTGCTGAAACTATAGTTGCAGTGTAGAATGTGACGTTAATTGAGGCGAACTGTGTGCTTGGTATTGGTTGACAAGGAACTCGTTTACTTTTATACAAACATCAATCATATTTTTAACTTTAAAAACTTGAATTAGGATTAAGATAGAAATTAATTTAAGTTTACTTCAGTTTAGTTCATATCAGTCCAGTTTAGTACAGTTCTTTTTAGTTGTTTTTTATACTATAAATAAATTCAATTCAGTTCAGTTCAGACGAACAATTCTTTTTAGTTGTTTTATATACTACAAATAAATTCAGTTCAGTTCAGACGAAAAGAACAGTGTCTTAAACTTGCATCAACTGGATTTCTAAACATATGTGGTGGTTGTAAGTTGTAACTAAATATGTGATGTTTATCCTGTATGCTCGAGATTCTGTGAAAAAAGTTTTTCATCCTTTTAAGTGATAAAAAGCTTTGAAGAAATTATCATACCAAATGCTTAAATGGGAATATGCTATAGCTACACTTAGTTATGGTAGTATTTGATGCAAATGTAGCTAGTAATTTAAAATCTTGGGTAGAATTTACTTTATCATATACTATAACAGTTTGATAATACCATAAGGTGACCGTACCTATTGTGGGATTGAAGAGAGAATTTAGTGGCCTTGGTTAGTGGATCTGTATGGAATGGTATCGAGTACACATGCTGCCATTGATCTTCCATCTCCACACTATCTTCATGCTCAAGATCCCTCTTCATTTGGGACTTAATAATACCAACATTCTTCTTCTCCCTTCAATACAACAACAATTATGTTTGAAGAAGCAAGCTATAAACATGAAATTATATTCGGTAAAAATCTGTTATTTCGATAACTAAAAAGTCGGAACTCATATTAAGGACGTTGTTATAATTACAGTCGTGATAAATCATATAAATGTGTAGTAAAAAAATGAAGAATTAACAAACAATTGTTAGCTAGAGGAGGAGGATTATGCAACCTTGAAGAATTCTCAGTTCGAAAGGAACGAAGCAGGACATTTGGCAGCATTGTTACGTTCTTAGAGAGAAAGAGGATAAAGAGAAGTTGGTGCTTAATTATATGCTTAGAGATCCTAGCATTTATAGAAGATCAAATGGCTAGAGGCCAAAAAGTTAGGTACATTTCAGAGGAGAATTTTGTAAATCAACGTATAATAGGATCAAATTTAATAATTGGGTTGGAATAATTATAATGTCAGGGCCACTTCTATTCTATCCCTATATGTTTGGTTGATTTGTCAAGAATATTGTCTGAATGTATTTAGTGAGTCTTGAAAATTAAAATGTTAGCCGGTATTAGCATTAAAAAGAATGCATAACCTTGCTCGGAGGATAGAAGAAAACCATATATGAACTTGTTAGCCGGTATATTATCGGGGTTAGTTTATAAGGTATATGAACTTATTTCACTAAAATAAGTACGGTATGTTATATCATATATTGAGGGAGTGTTTGTTTTCAAAGTTTGTAAGGCTGAAAATGTGGAAACCAAAACCTAAGGGTGATGCTCTGAATCAGAACAAACAATTGAGGTTTTATAAGGAACCCCTAACCCTGAACAAACCAGAGAAAAATGTGGAAATCAAATCTACAGTTGAAGCTCAACCTGCCAAATTGGATGAATTTGATCCACTCCAGTTTGATCTTTTATAGAGTGAATTAGGTGCTTCTTTTGGCTTCATTCGATTCGATTCGGTTCCATTCAAATTTAGTTATATTTTATACTACAATTCAGTTCAGTAAATTTCAGTTGAAAAGAACAGAGCCTTATTTTGGATCACATCCGTTTTCAACCCATTCAAATATATGATGATCCAAATTGGATCCGTACCGGATCAAAATCCATCCAGATACATATATTTTTTTTATATGAAATGTATGTTTTAATTTTAAAATAAAATTATAATCCTTGGATTGTGGATTTTGTCTGATCCAATACGATTCTATCAATTCACCTTCCAATATGAATGAGATCCGATCTTATTCGGATTGGATTGGCAAATCAAATCCACATTGACAAATTGAGGTGATGCTTGTACATAGATTATATTTAATTGGTAGTTAATCAGTTAACTAATTTGATAAATTACAATCTGTTTAATTAGTATAAGTAAAACTAGTTGATAATTTGACCGATATCTATTTAAGTAGTTGGTAGTTGACAATCTAGACGATTTTTATGTGTAAGTAGATTATGGGGATATTTTTTATAAAGAGACTAAAAAGGAACAACAAAAACTATAATTATTAATTATTATCATAAACATTAGGGATTTTACTAAAAATACCATTTTCATACGTAAACGTTAAAAATGTATTTTTTTTAACTAATAGTTAATGTTTTACTATATTAAAACACCGATTTTCACATTTAAAATAGTTGATGACACAAAATATTATTCAGTAAAATACATAAAATATTCACTCATAAAAGGTTAAAAACATTATAATTTTACTTAAAAACCCTGGTGATCAATTCTTTTCTAACACAAGTTTTTCTCATAAGTATTTCATAGAACACCAGAGTAATAATTAGACGAGAGATTCGATGGAAATTTTCTTTTATACAAACTTTTATAAGGGATTGTCTCCGAGAGGTGAATTAACATTACATTTTATATTAAATATATATGGTGTTTCAAGTTAAACATATGGAGTATGTGATTTTATATTCCGTTTCACTGGGAGACGGTCTCTCACTAGATATTTGTGTGTGTTCTATATGCAAAGTGCTACTGAGACCTTTCTAAACTTTCCTTACGTTATGTCAATGAATATATGCAAAGGCATAAGCAGAATGGTAAACCATAATGTTGATTATAACGTGTAGGCTAAGAAATGCAATTGAGGTATCGGGTTAAAATTTCCGATTGAAGTAGTAGTTTCTTGGAGCCCCAGGCAAAGCTTTGTGCACTGCAATTTGGCAGACAAGAAACCTCGCCACATGAGCGTCAGTCGGGTTGCTCCAAACACAACTACACAAAATTGATGGAAATATATAAGTGCAAAAATAATGCGATTACTATTTAGCGACTGCGTTCTAAGTCGCATGAGATATAAATTCGTTCGAGGAACGTCAAGAACAGGGAAGAACTTCCAGGTATCATTTAATTGTAAAGACAATCTCATGATCTGTTATTCATATCATTTGAACATTATATGATGACGTGCTCTACTAATTATTCTTTCATTTTTAGCCTTGTGTGAAACTGTGAATCGTAAATCATTGTAGAGGTGCGGAGGAGATAAGGGTTGCGGGATGTGAGGTGGTTAACCAGTCGAAACAATGACGGACTGATTCCGAATTCCAAACGAACGGGATTAATTGAAGTTGCACCTGCTGCAGTTCGTGCTGTACCGCGAGCTATCAGACAAACTGTCTTGAGGTTTAGCGATTTAGCTTGTAAAACACGCTTCACGTGTAGTACCTTGAGCGGTTAATTAGTTAGTTTGCTGAACTCATTATAAATAAAGCTGAGTTCGTCTTGTAAACTACCTTAATTTGTTATTCTTTTATCATTCAATCAATGAATATCGCTTTCTCCAACATCCCTCTCCATTTAAAAATCTTATAGTATCCCATGAAATTTACTCATTCTATATAATATACCTAATTTTTATTAGAAATTTTAGGTTCATAAAAACCTACCTGAGATAGCGTCCTCTCACTTTTATTATAGTCCCACAGCGCAGACCCTGGTTCATTAAAGGAGTGCTGAAAACTTGAGTATGTATGTATACACGCACAAACATACAATTATGTGGGTTAGAATTGGATGAAACATGGTGAATATTCCTTCCAAAGGATTAAATCCAATTATGGAACATTGATCAGCTAAAGCTATATATATAGCTGTACGATAGCTAGGGCATGTAAAAGCTTTGTGTGATTAGGACGTGTCATGACTCCATTCCAAATCTTAGTCACAAATTTTACGACCAAGTAAGGGACAAGAAACATGCATCCTTTTACGTCATATAATTAGAATTTGGATCTTCCCACGAATACAAGGGCATTACGACTAAAACATGGGAACACTGAATAACCCGGAGACCCGAATAACCCGGAGAGTAAGGTTACTAGTTGATGAATTGATCATGAACAAGGTAAATTAATCTTGTAAAGAAGCTAATAAGCTAAAAATAGATGTTCGAGGATTTAGGTTTTTTTTTATTCATTCAAATTTGATCTGCATTAGTTCCGAAAACTCATATGGTTCAAAATACCCTCACTTTAAATGCAATGAATTACATCTCACACTGGTTTAGAGCGAGTGAGATGAATGGTACTTTCTGTCTTTTCTGCTAATGATATTTTTTGACTTTTGATCAGAATTACTCATATTATGAAAAAATATAAAACAAAGTTATATCAGTAAAATATACTTACTTTATTTTCATAATATAATTTTATTATATATTTTTGTCGTGTAGTTTGCGAGTAATTTACGGTCAAAATTCGAGAAAAAAATCTCCTTAAGAAACTTGTAAAAGACCGGAGGTAGTATATAAGAATACACACACTATGACGTGGTGTGGGACATTTTTGGTGGGAAGAGTTAAATCGAAAAATATCATATCAACGTTATGTGTGTGACAAAGTCATCAATATTTGTCGTTGTTAGGCAAGTGAGCTTGGAGATTATTGGGAGGGAATAGTGCTTTGTGGATTCTTGTTTTAAAGTCAAAATAGGAGATTTTAGTAAGTTGGTGGAGAGTGGTAGCGGAGGTAAAGCTTGGGGTAAAGAGTGATCCTCTTGGGGGAGAGATATGGTGAATCGGTTGGGTGCAGTGAGTGGTTTTGGGAGTAAATTAGCAGAAAGGTAGAAAACGGGGATGAAACTAGTTTTTGGAATGGGTTGTTGATATAGTCTTTAGTTGAGATATTTGTTTCCTAGATTATTTAGTTTGGAAATAGATAAAGATTGCTTAGTTGTTGAGAGGTTAGGTGTAATGGAGCGGGAGATAGTAGGTAGGTGGCGGTGGAGACGTAATCTTTTTGTGTGGAAAGAAGAACTCGTGACTGAGATTTTTAATCTATTGAACACGTTCTCTCGATTCTCAGCTTATGCGGACTGTTGCACGTGGAGAAAAGGGCTGAGCAGGTGTATTCGACGAAGTCCGGGTATGAGCAGTTGTTCTTGGGCCGGGCAGTCTTTGGATTGGACGGATGGACTCTGATAAAGATCAACGCCTTTGTTTTGGAAACTAACACTCTCTCCGTCCCAGATCAAATGTCTCATTTTGACTTTTAAAATTCAATATTTTTTTTAACTTTGACTACGATTTAATTTTAAACCGTAAATATAAAATATTCAATTAAATCATATAATTAATTTTTTTGAAGTAAAATTTCATTGTATAATTTAATTAAACATTTTACATATCATAATCAAAGTTGAAAAATGTTTAGTGGCAAAGCTAGGTTGAGGTCGAAGGGGTCACTCGACCCAACTCGACTTGCCCTCGACTCTAAATTAGTAGTGCGAAGAAAAAAAATAATAATGTCATTAGTTATTTTAAGTTAACTACTCCTAAGAGGCCGTTTGGTTTGGGGTGTTTTTTAATATTATTTGGAAAACACCCTCGAAATACAATGTTTGGTTGGCCAAATCTGAAATACCAAAGCCCGCTAAAAAATCAAACTCACCAAATACCTGAATTTATGGCCCGCACAATTTGTTCTTTGAAATACCATTTAGAAATACCCATCTAGAGTGGATTATTGAGTATGGTATTTGGTCCCAAAACCCTTCTTTTATACAATTACATCTTTAACCCTAAAAAACAACATAATCATTAGTCACGTGTCTTCTTCTTCTTTCTGCGCGCTGTCATCTTCTTCTTCTTGTTGTCTGCTGTTGTTCGTCTGGTTTTGGCGTCCCTTCTTTTTCTTTACCGTCTTCCTGCTTCTTCTTCACATTGTTATTCTTCTCTTCTCTTATGTTGATATGTTCCGAATCCATCCTGTCAATATATGCTGCTTATTCTTTTTCGAATTTTCATGTTGATTAGAATTATCGGTCCTGATTATAACAATCTCCTATGCATTTTTTTATGGCGTCTGGTTCAGTCTATTTAGTTTATGCCATCTGGTTCAGTCCGAATTTAGCAATCTTCTGTTCATCTACTTTGATAATTCGGATCAGATGTTTCTATGCGTTTGTTTACGGCGTTTGGTTCAATCTATTTTTTTTTAATAAGGTAAAAATTTATTTAAAACCAAAAAACCCGAATACCAGGAGTATTCGAAGCCTGGCCATGGTCCAAATAATTTTACAAAAACGGAGACAAGAACCACAAAACACCCCCGCAAAACTACAATCACCAGCAGAAAATAAGTAGGACACAAGCAGCTTTACAAGAAAAACATAACCACTATATCGAAAACCAAGCAGGAACCTAAGCCCTCCCCGACTCTACATCAAGTCACGTACAGCCTCAAAACGGCTTTTCCCCACGCACATGCGGGACGGAACAGCTTGCCCAACACCCTCGTCTAGCATGTCTCATCCTCGAAAGGATCAAGCCAAGAGTTGGGAGTGGGAACAAGCCCAAACCAGTTGAATATTCCTCTAGAATAGAAAGGGAAGAAACGAGGAATGATTCACCGATAAGGCCTCCCCAGCATGAACCAAGAAAAGAAAAACCATACAGAAAAGACATATCGTAACTTAATGCAAAGACGGCAAGAAACTCAAACAAAACGAAGAAAGCAATGACAATAATTTCGGGACTCACGCAATGAGCTAATGTGTTAAAGAAGAAGAAACGGCCTTCTTCCCGCTAAGCCAAGACCAGACTGCACAGATTACACGATACGACAAATCCTTGCTGTTATTGATCACACCTTTAAAGAACATCTCGTTGCGTGCCAACCGAATATACCAAACCGTACCATGCCATAAAGCTTGCCACTTCGCACGAAGACTCGTCGCGACTCGTTGGGCAAAGTTCACTATTGAGACATGTGCCTCGTTTCCACAAAATAAGTCACAGCTGATCCATGAACTCAAATGAGACCAAACCTCCACCGCAAATTTGCATTCGAAAAACAGATGGGAGACTGACTCCACCCTATCCTCATCACACATCTTACAGAAAATACGTTGTTCCTGATGAATAACCTTTCGAGCCTGCAAATTCTGAAGAGTCGGAATCCGCTCACGTACAAGCTTCAAAACAAACGTGTTCACTTCAAAGGGACCAACTTATTCCACACTAAACTTGACAAAAGCGATGAATTCTCCTCCACTTCAGGAACCCGAAGCGCTGTCAGTTTGCTGTACCCAATCCGCACCGAATGAGACACATCTTTTGAGGCTAGCCACTCCCACGAATCTGCACCAGAAGACAAAATACCAGCCCTTGTCACAACAGCAAAAAGGTCAGTCACACTCGCCTCCTCCCGAGTGAGCAGGTTCCTCCTCCACTCCCAACGCGCCACAATCGACCCTCCCTCCATGACAAGCCTATCTCCAACTACACAATTACTAACACGCTCCAATCTAAACAACCTAGGAAACAACTCCTTCAACTTGACTCCCCTATCCACCCACACATCTTCCCAAAACCTAGTAGACTGGCCATCCCCCACACGCCTCCTAACATCCTCCATAAACCACCTCCTATGACCCACACCCTACCACTCTCCGCCTTCTCCACATAACTCCGAAAATCCCCATACTTAGACCTAAGCACCTTAACCCATAAAGCCTCTCCCCCCACCAGAAAATGCCACACCAACTTACCTAGCAAGGACACATTAAAATCCTCCAAATTCTTGACACCTAGACCACCCATCTCCTTAGACCTACAAACAATATCCCACTTTACCCAAGCCAACTTCCTAGACCCACCCAGAGTCCCACCCCAAAGAAAATGCCTTTGAATACTTTTAATTTGGTGTAAAATGAAAGAGGGTGCTTTAAAGAACGAGAGGAAGTATAAAGGTAAGGAGGTCAACACCGCATTTGTAAGGACTAGTCTTCCACCAAAAGAAAGGTAAGAATTCTCCCACTTCATCAACCGAATCTTCAAGCGATCCAAGATCTTACCCCACACTCTTTTTTCACTGTGTTTGGCGCCAACAGGAAGGCCCAAGAAATCGAAAGGAACACTTCCAACACCACAATTGAGAATTTGTGCCCAATCATTTAACACAACCGACTCCACTCCAACCCCCATCAAGCAACTCTTCTGAAAATTAATCTTAAGTCCAGACACCCACCCAAAACATCTCAACACACACTTAAGAGCCTCAATATTATCGACCGTCGCCTCCCCAAACAGAATGGAATCGTCAGCATACTGCAAATGAGACACCTCCACTCCGTCCACACCCACCCTCCACGGTTTAAACAAACCGACCTCACACACCCGCCTCATCATCCTGCTCAATCCTTCAGCAACAATCAGAAACAGAAAAGGGGAGAGCGGATCACCTTGTCGCAACCCCCTCTCCATCCTAAAAGAATTAGAAGGACTCCCATTCACAAGAACCGACGCCTCCGCCGAAGACACA
Source organism: Plantago major (assembly GCA_026545765.1). NCBI lineage: Eukaryota > Viridiplantae > Streptophyta > Magnoliopsida > Lamiales > Plantaginaceae > Plantago > Plantago major. The sequence goes on from CM048840.1 coordinate 1,099,430, forward strand.
CACTCCATAATCCATCTACACCACAAATCCCCAAACCCCAATACACGCATCATCTCAACCAGAAAACCCCAATCAACCGAATCGTAAGCCTTAGCGAAATCAATCTTGAAAAGAAAGAGGCTCTTCTTCTTCTTTTTTGCTTCGTCTATAATTTCATTCGCAATAACCACACCATCCAGAATATTGCGATCCCCAATAAACGCAGACTGATTGCAGGAAATAATTGAATCCAAGACCTTCACAATTCGATTAGATAACACCTTCGCCAATATCTTATAAACACCCCCAATCAATGAAATTGGCCGATAATCCTCAATCGCCATAGGAGAAGCCACCTTGGGAATTAGAGTAATAAAAGACGAATTAAGGCCCCTTACTAGTTTCGAATGGGTATAGAAATCATCGAAGAAAGCCACAAAATCATCACTAATAAGCTCCCAGAAAGTACGAAAAAAATGAAAACTGAAACCATCGGGACCCGAACACCTATCCAGCCCACAATCCCACACAGCCCGTTTAATCTCCTCGCTCGAAAAAGTCTGTTCCAACCCCAGTCGAGCCGACTCCTCCAACTCAGTCCCCGTCAAAGTCACACGCAACGAAGAGGACAAACGCCCACCAGAATGTTGTCCACTAGCAAAAAATCGTGCGAAATGATCACTAACGCCACTCTTAACCTCTGCGACTTCCTCTAGCCACCTTCCACCAATTCGAACTCCTTCCATCCCTTTCGCCCTCCCCTTACGCTCCACACATTTATGGAAGAAACTCGAATTAGCGTCCCCGTCCTTAATCCATCGAAGCCGCGATTGTTGCATTCGAATACGATCCTTGAAGCACAAAAGATGATCTAGCTCACTCGAAACAACCCTTCTATTCGCAGTAAACTGCTCCAAATCATCACCACCATCCACCTTCGAATCAAGTTCGAACAACTCATCCATTTTCCCCTTAATGCGCACGTCAATATTCCCCAAATTGGTGTTATGCCATTTTTTGATCTTATTTTTGATATTCTTCAACTTCTCTTTCAAGACAAATCCACTCCATCTTGACACTGTAAAGCTCTTCCATTCGTTCTCAACCATCTCCTTAAAGCCTTTCTCCATCAACCAACCACTAAGAAATTTGAAAGGTTTAGGACCCCAATCCACTCTACCCTCCTTCAAGAGAACAGCTACATGATCCGACACAGTTCGCTTTAAACCAAACTGTGCCACAGTCGGCCATCTAACCACCCATTCAGAAGATAACAAAAAACGATCCAACCTGCTACCACACTTACCATTATCCTTGTACCAAGTAAACTTCCTTCTCTCCAAAGGGAGGTCTACCAATTTAAGATTAAAGATAAACGTGTTAAACTCCTCCACCTCCCTGGTCCAACCACTACACCCACCACCCCTCCTCTCGACTCCCCTCCTTTCGACCTCACCTCTAACCACATTAAAATCACCACATATACACCAACACTCATTCTCCTTCCCACGCATTTTCTCTTCTAACGCCATCCAAACAGCCCGCTTATTTTCCCTAGTGCATGGACAATAGACATTCACAATATTAACTATAATCCCATTCCACAAACCAACCACACCTAACAAACCAACATCGCCCCACACCTCCTGGCAGACAAACAACGACTGATCCCAGATACAAAGCAGACCTCCCGATGCACAATTAGCACCACTAAACACCCAATCACACTCTAAATTACCCCACAAATGACGAGCCAGTTTTTTATCCACGAAATCCAGCTTCGTTTCCTGTATACAGATAAACTCCACCTTTTCTTTAAACACAAGCTCCTGAATCGCACTCCGCTTCAGCCTTCCCCCAAACCCCTAATATTGTAGCTGACCATCCGCATTAAAAAAGACTCGACAGCTCCACAATTTTCTTTGATGTCCGCTCTGCCAAATTTGCTCGGTCACGCTCTTCCCAACTCTGAAATTGCGCATTCACCAAAGACACCTCATCTCTATCAATCAAGCCAGATTAAAACCCAACGAAACTAACTGCTGAGCATCCTCTCCAGCCAAACGTCGACGAATCGCCCGATTACAAGCCCGTATCTCACTATCGGACGGCAGTACACCCCCATCCAAAACAACCCCACCAGTCTGCCTAGTTGTCGGGACCTCCGAAGCCTTAGACTTAGCCGATCGTCCACACTTCCTAATCGGCCCAGAAGCTACCGAAACCTGCTTCTCCCCACCCATACCCAGCTCGCCACCAGCCTCCGTCGAACACTGACACACTTCCACCCGTTCAACACCCCGACTCGCCACTGGTGCCACCGGAGTAGACCTCTGTATGATAGGAATGAGGTCAACAGGATCCTCAGAACCACACTCCTCTGTAATCGAAAAATGTGAGTCTACAAACTTCTCTTTACTACCAATAGTATCACTTGGTTGACTTGCAGGAGACAAAATCACAACTTTATCCTTATCTATCACTGAAGGCTGCTCATTAGTGGGTAACACATGAAGGCCCACCTCATCACCACATACCTTGTCCATTTCGGCAATAAGAGGCCCAACTATGCCATCACCCTGGCCCAAGTTAATTGAACACGCCTGACTCGTAATTTCCTCCCCAAAACAGTCAAGTAAACACTGGCGCAACACATCACAATCAAACTCACTCTCCCCCTGCTGATCACCATTCAACGCCACCTTCAAATTTTCATTCAAACTCGTAACAAAATCCTCCTCGACTCTATCCTCCTTGCCCGCATTTGTAACTGCTTCCCAATTACTAACCACATCATCACCTACCCCATCACTATCCTTGTCGGAGACAGATAATTCGGACCCAGAGCCAGCACCAACCACCTCCATGCCGGAAGCAAAATCTCCGTCAAAAAAATCCAACTCAGCCACCTCCTCCAACACATGTATGGAAAAAAACTTATCCCAAATACGAAATTTCATGGATTCACAAATAACATTCATAATGGAGGTATCAATCAAAATCCGTCCTTTCTGCAAATCCAACCGTTCCACCGTAGACCTATCAATTTCCAAAACCTTACCCAAACGATTCCCAATACGGCGAAAAAATTGAACACTCCAAGCATGCAAAGGTGTACCATAGATACTCAACCATACCTTACGTCGCGCATTTAAATCCACCTCTTTCCAAGGACGTAGAAACGAAAAAAGCTGAGAAATCCAGACCGGATCTTCCTTGCAAATACGCCGCACCTCCTCAGCATTCTCCGCTTCTAAAACCAAAGCATCTTCTGAAAGCTGACACACCTTAAAAAGGTGATACCCCTTGGCAGAGAAACGTTCCACAATCTCCTGACTATTAATTCCCGCTAACACGCCCCCAATCAGACTCCGTTTCGCACAACCAATCGATTCCTTCTCCGGAACAAAAACTGCAACCTTACCAACCTGACGAGAACGGACCAAACCAGATCCCGCAACAGCCTGTACTTGCTTCACCGGCTGCTCCAACGTCTGAAAATTTCGGGACTCCGGAGGGACACAATCCCGCCCCAACTCTTGACAACCTACCGCAGTAGCCTGCAAGTAAGATTTTCCTACGACTCTCGGACTGGAAACAAATGGCTAACCAGACCTAGAGGTACCCCCACCATAAACCCTAGCCTCCTTACGATCAAACCTAGCTCTATTGGCTACCAACCGATCATTACCAATCGACAATCCCTGAATACCTGATAGAATAGTCACAATATCACCCAACCGATCAAAGCGAACGAAAGCGAAACGTTTACCAAACCGATTCCGTTTAACCGGAATGAAAACATCAATTACCGGACCGAACTTCCTCATCAAATCCTTACCGTCCCATTCCACCCAATCCTCCGGAAATCCAGAAATATAAATCAAACAAGATAAATCATTCAATTTTTTCACCCATTTTCGCTGAACGAAACCTACCTTTCTCGCAGCAAGAGAAGACTGACCCACATTCACGGCAGTGACCTGGTTCCTACGAAGTACTACAGCTTGGTCAGGGGAAGGCTTTTGGCTCTGGAGATTCTCTAAAGGTTGCCGGTGAGCGGCAGGGTTCCTAGGGATGGCTCTAGGGTTTTGCATGTCTTGTTTGGTTCAATCTATTAGGTTTTTTTTTAAATCTTTCTGGCTTAGATTAGTTTAATTATGGCTGTCTGTTCAGTTTAGAATGCTCAGTCTATTAGTTTATAGCGTCTGTTCAGTCTATTGAGATCTCATCTCCATGAGTTGATAAAGATGAGATAAAAAAGAATCACATTTGTGATTCTACCGAGCATTCAAATCGATTGAATTGTGGAAGATTTGATTAAATTGGACTCTATTCTTGATTTTTTGTTTAGTATTCAGTCAGTCCAACGTGTGGTTGCTTGCTTTATGTTGTGAAAATATTTGATTAAAATGGGTATTAATTTTATAATAAAAACAATAGCAGAGGGTATTATAGTACAATACGAGAAAACTCGATAAATGTTGTTTGTACCAAACATGGTATTTCGACTCCATATACCATGTCCGCTCAATGATACCAAACATGGTATTTATACTGAAATACCACTTGAATTACCCTGATTTTTTCAACGGGCTCAAATATCATGTATTTGTGAATATCAAATACCATGTTCAAACCAAATGGACTTTAATAGTTTCCAACTATATTGTAACTGAGTGGATATGTCATATGTATACGCATTGTGTGCTTGAGCGCTTAGGTTTGAAACCCATCTTCCTCATTTTTGTTTCTCACACCTAAGCATGTCTCTCTCTCATTTTAGCTTTACTTTTTTTTTCTTTCAAAATATATAGTTTTCACAAGATATTATATAATATTCATCATTACTTATCTTATAATATATCCTAACAAATTTTTGAATACATAAATTATACTTCGTCCCTCCTGAATTCAACTTTTCATTTTCCGTTTTGGTCCCTTCCAAACTCAACTCCCTTTCTTTAAAGGGATAATCTATTTCATACTTTATTCACATCTATCTTACTTTATTAATTATCTCTTCTACTTTATTAACACTTTTTCATACTTGATATACTTTTTTTCCTACTTTATTTATTATCTCTCATACTTTATATTCACTTTATCTTAAAATTTGTTTCTATTGTTACATAATGTCAATGTGTAAATGATGATAATTATGTATTTGTCCTTATATTATAGACTAATATATGACGATACCATTTTAATTGTGAAAATATATCGCAAGTTCAAGTTCGACCCACCTAAAATATGCTTCTGCATTCGCCACTTAAAATGTTCACTGCAAAAAGTTAAAATGGAACATTTGATCTGAGACGGAGGGAATAATTACTAAATAGGATTCTGACTCTTCCAGATTTCTAAGAATTTGAAACATTGTGCACCAAGATGAGGTAGTTTTGTGTAAGTTATGTGATGTCAAGGTGGAAGAATCTTCCGAACATCTCTTTAACTGTTGCTTTGCATCTCGTGTTTGGCAAGAACTTGGTTGTTGGTTAAACTTTCAAAATTGAGTTGCAACTGGAGTCAAGGAGAGCATGATAGCAAATTCTAGCTTGGTTCCTTCAAAAGCAAAAGGTGTTCGGCAAGTTTTTTTGGCATGGCGGGATTTGGTTCATTTGGAAAGCAAGAAATAAGAAATAAGGTGGTTTTTAATGGTGGAAAAAACTGACTATAAAGAGATCTCTGAGAGAATAAAATTTAACTCATGGCTTTGGTTGAAAACTTCTTGTTAGTGTTAGAATATTTCATATATTTTGTGGTCCACATTAACATTTATTATTTAGTTTAAATGTTGATTTATTTCGATTATGATTCACATTAAGTTATTATTATCAACTAGGACTCAATTCTGATGGATATAGGAGAGTCCTAGTCTAACTCGAATATGGGGTCCTTACCTAGCCTTTAAATAAAGTCATTCAGCAAACCATCAAGATTTAATACAAAAAGGCATAGGATTAATAAACCCATATTCCACCACTATTCTTGTGGTGCTTATTTTTCGATCATGGATTCATCAGAAGAATGACATCAGAAGTATTTACTCACCGGATTTAGCATAACTTGGAAGTGTTTGGATGTAGGTCCTATTTACGGTTTTTCCTTACATTTGGTATCAGAGCAGCCAGGTTTTTACGTCCTGCTCGTTTCAGTTTGTATGTACCGTCCGGTATTCTGTCTCTTCGGTATTCCATACTCTGCCTCAATTTTCAGAATCTAATTGATACCCCCTCCAGTAAAGCCTCAAATTAATATTCAGAAACATATATATCCATTCAGAAATCTTGAGATTTCGAGATTCCGTTTAAAGAAAATTTTATTTTCTATTTAGATTCGGAGTTCTCGAATGTGATTTCTACTCCAGTTTTGAAATTCTTCAAATTTTATTATTCTAACTCACTTCGGGAAACTCAGATTCACATTCAGATTATGAACTAAAGAAGTCGAACTACAGTATCTTAAAAATTATCGACTTATTTTCGGATTTGATTTTAAATCTGAACCTAATCTCTCGATTTAAATTTTGAATATTAGATGTAAGTTTTTCGATTCAGACATTCATGTATCGTTTCGAATCTTGAACTTTCATGCCCGATGAACACGATTAATGAACCCTAAATTTTCTTCAGATCCAAACTTTGGGTTTTGGGAAGAGAAAAGGAAGAATTCAGAATTTTCGGAACAAAACTTACAATTTATGTTTCTTGTCTGGGGTCAAAGATCAGAACTCGAAATTAACTCACCTTTAGCGAATTAGTCGCTCGGTCGGATTCTTCAGAATGAACTGATTAGGTTACCGGTTCATCTCTAGCCACCAATCTGTGATGTTACTTTTCGTTAAGTTTGGGTTTAGCTTCTGAGCTGTGATGTTGAAACAATACAGGATTAAAGAGATAAGTTTGATCGGTTCTTCAGACTTTATTCGCACCGATCTGCCTGAGTTCAATCTCTGAGTTTTAACATTCTTGAGAGAGAGAGAGAGAATTATGGTTGAATAGTGAATACTGAAACAAAGGGTTAAAGAGTTAATACCAACTGTTGTTGGTTCAAAATGGCTGAAGCTCACTTAATCAAGATCTTGCCCACTTTGGGAGCCGCCTCAAAAAGGGACCGGTCTTTCGGTTGGATTAATCGCGTAATGGATACCAACAATAAATCGAAAAAGAAACAGAGAGTTAATCTCACAGATGGACTAATGGCGGATCCCGTGTTGCTAGCTAAAATTTCTTATAGTATAATTTATTTATTTTTTTATTATCCTAATGAGTGATTTAGTGCCATTTATATGCCTTCTTTATTTTGTTTAATGACCATTATGTAAGAGTGAGTTATATACCACATCCCATTCTTATCGATACAGTAGTTAATTTCAGTATTGTTTTGATCAAGTATGATAACTGCTATTGTAATTTAAAATGAGATTAAGTACTTTAATATTGTAATTAAAGTTATATCATTTCTATACTTGGTGAATAAGATGAATGTATGATATGCAAATATGATTCCCTTTTATTTTAGTTTGATTCCATGTATTATTTTAGTTTGCTTCTATGTATCACTATATGTATTAAGAAAAGGAAATGCAGTGTTTAGATACTTCAGAGAAGTTATAAAAGAAAAATAAAGTTATCATTTTTCATGACTTGTATTTCATACTTTAACTTAAATAATCTATTAGTGCGTATCATGTGAGTACCCGTTACATAAATTTTAAGTTACCAATAAAGAATTATGCTTGAAGTTGTGATGCTTATGCCCATGGGACGAGGCAAAGCATCCCATATGGTTTAAGTTTTCACATAAAGTGATTATCTTTGTTTTTGGGAGTGGCCAAAGCACCTCGATATATAATGATAGTCTTTATTAAACTTCATATAGCTATAAGCATACTATATTTTGGTTATGTACGGTTAACTCATAAAGAAGTCAAGATACTTGAAGTCGTGATTGTTTGTTGGTGTTTGGGACGAGCTAAAGCATCCTGAACATTAACACGCAAGTCACATAAGGTTGATTATCTCATAGTTTAGGACGAGCTAAAGCATCCTATTTTATGTTGATAATCTTGGTGGTGACTTCATATGGTTATATAAGTGTCTTGCATTGTGATTAATCATGGTGTTGGTGGCTCAGTCCCAAAGGGAAGTCATCAGTTTCATGGTTCAATCAGAATAAGATGGTTTAGTTTGGTTGAGTTTTGTACCTTTTTCCTTTGCCCAAGGTAAGGAGAGTTGCATACTTATTACTGCATTATCCTAGTCTTATTATAAGGTACATGGTAATTTTATAATTAATTAATCATCATACAGTTTCAGTCATAATTACCATGAATATATTAATGTTGGTTGATTAGATTTTTTCCATATCAGTAAAGTTGTTTTTTCGTGGTTTTATGCAGCAATAGATTCTATCCCACTTCATTATTTAGCTTAGTTTATGTTCCAATACTTAAGGGTTGTTATATTCTCACTATGACATGTATACTTATATAAAGTATAAATAGAACTTTAGCAAGCACTCTTGAGTAAGACTATTATTTATATTATATAATAGCACTACAAGTGCGTAATAGTATACTATAGAAATAAAGGACAAGAAAGCTCAGTTGTTTTATTAAGTTTACTTGTGGGGAGTTTTATAGTCATGAAAATGTTATTATCTGTCTGTGACATGTGATATTGTAAGAAACATATCATAAGGTATAATTAAGTTGTCAGTTAAAATTTCAAATTACACTGACCCTTCGTATTCATTGGACTGCCTAAGGAAAAGTAGACCAACGAAGTCTATAGAGATGTCGCATAGAGCTCAAGTAGATTATAATTTCAATAAATTTGTATCATTTCCACACTTTTGTTATGGTCATGAGGTATTCATCATCTCTTTTGGTCGATCAATAACATTTCTAGCATATCTATTTTAAGGTTTACCGTGATTTAAACTTTAAACCTATAAAGTTAAAAATAGAATTTTATGGTGGAAGAGTTACAAGCCTTTTGCAATATAATTTGACCACATCGGTCATTTTGAGTTATCATAAAGTTTGTGGAGTTAGTGTGAGAAACATCATGATTATTGTTTATATGTGTACGTGTGTACTATTTCGAACAATAGACAAGATTCATATTTAAGTTAACTACTACATTTATTTGTTGTCCTATTGAGGTGAGATTTAATAATTTCACGTGAAGTAATTGGACATCAGAAGAAGTAGTAAAGTTTCTTCACTAGCATTCCGATTAATACCGCAAGTTTGTTTTGTTCATGTAAAGACTTTCTAGAATCGTTATGAATGTTCATGAACTTCTTGAAGGCATTGAACCTAGGAGGAGTGGTTATTCTCATAAAGTATAAAAGAGGAAACACTTGAGAATTTGGACTTTCTTCCTTTAGTATAAATAAATGTTTATATTTATTTTATAGCTCTCGGATAAAGGTTCAAATATATCCTACTCCTATCCATTATTTATAGGATAGTTAGGACTATAGTAGCCCTCAAGATAAATGAATTTGATTAACGGTATTTAGTACTAGCTTTATGGTCCAAATTTCATTATGGACATGAAGAAAACTTTACAGCATATCACCCTTTTGTTTTTGCACCATGAAATATATCCCTTAAGCTATTCATGGTCTAAGTGGCTCATTTAGTTTTTTAGCCACAAAGATGAGTGATAATATAAATTTTCTCGATTAAAGAAAATATATAAGTTTGCTTAAGTGTTCTATTATATATAAAGTTTTGATCAGTAGAATATTAATTATTGAAGTATATACATGTATAATTATTTTGTCTTCCTTTTGATGGTATGCTAAAGTTTTCGAAAGTCTTTAATCATTCGGCTTTTGTTAATGACTTCTAATTACTTTAGTACATCTTAAAGACAGTGTGAGCAGATTTTATCTTATATTATACTAGTGACTTGAGTGTTTATTGATTTCGAACTCTCTCAATATGCATGGATTATGGTGAAACCTCTTATGTTTATTGACATTTGAGTTTCACAGAAGCAACAAATGAATTTTCACTGCAGACTTATCTCATAAGGCCAATGTTGAGAAGTTGATGAACTTTCGGAGAAGGACTTAAGCCTTTGATATTATGTCACTAATTGGATTTTTCAGATGTCTTAACGATACTAAGATATATTGGAACATGAGTAGGTGAAAGCTATTTAAATATATTTAGCTTTTGCATTGAGTTTTACACATTTGTACATGAGTTTTGTTTATGATTTGCATATACATTTGTAAGTGGGAATGTAAGGTCGATATAATAAGAATTCTTGATTGAGGAATGTTGATGATGCAATTTGTTGTCACCTTAATGGTATTAGGGAACCAAGAACTATAGTTGACTTACAAGGTAGAACTCACTTTTAGTGACCTAGTCATATTGAAACTTCATTTGCCAATTGTGTAGACATGATAGTATGTACTTTATTTTCTAGTCTACCATTCTGGGTAAATGTTTGTTATGATCAATTACACAGACATTCAGTTTGGAGTTTTCCTTAAGGGTCTCAAGTTTGTTCTTTCCTAAAGGAGACCACTAAAGAATTCTGCAAATACTGCTCTCAATTGTTTTCTCCAAGAACAATCATGCAGTAGTAGAATTGTGTATATCGACACAAAGAACCTCATAGCTAATAAAAGCATTAAGGGATTGAGGTATCCATAAAGTAATAAGTATTGCTACAACTCATGGTTGTTTCTTACCGGTACTTCAGTTTTACGGTCATGAAATGTTTGTATACTTATCATTATTCATATAAATAAGTTGCTCTTTTGGTCTATAGACATACGGTGAATAAAGTCTAAATTTAAGTTTAATCTTGGAGATATATTTGCGCATACTTAAGTTTATCCGTTGGGATAATATAAAGTTGGACCCGAATGATTACGCAGTAATTCATTCATGGAGATAAGTTACTCATTTAGTGTTGTTTTAAAGAGGATTGTACATGTGATACATGGAAGGGATGGCTCGTTATATATGGGCTTTACCGCCATGATTCATTCATGAGTATTCTTTAAAGCAGTGGGAGTGTACTATGAATAACATAAGAAATAAATAATTTTGGTCATATTCAGCTTTCTAGACATTGATAAATGTTATGGGACTAAGTGAGAGAATGTTAGAATATTTCCTATATTTTATGGTCCACATTAACACTTAGTATTATTTAGTTTAAATGTCTAGTGATTAATTTCGATTAGGATTCACATTAAGTTATTATTATCAACTAGGACTCAACTCTGATGGATAGAAGAGTCCTAGTCTAACTCGAATATGGGTCCTTACCTAGCCTTTAAACAAAGCGTCTGCGTACAACCATCAGTACAACTTAATACAGAAATGCATAGGATTAATAAATTCATATTCCACCACTATTCTTGTGGTGCTTATTTTTCAGGTATCATGGATTCACTGTAGCAGCCTACTCACCGGATTTAGCATAACTTGTAACGTGTTTGGAGGTAGGTCCTATTTACGATTTTTCCTTACCGTTACCTCAAGTATATGATTTTACTAATTGGGAAATACGTCCTAGTGGTGTTTTTAACTTGTTTTAATTGGCCTGTTGTTTTGTGGAATCCATATATTTTAAGTGAATATTGGGCAGTGGTTCTGATATATATGCAGGGTGGTCACGGATATACCTTACGAGTGAGTTCTGGTTTTTGCTAAAGAAGTGGCAATTTGATCAGCCTGTGGAACCAGCTTTTAATGCATATTAATCTTGGTAGTCTTTTGGTTATGCAAAGTTTGTTTGATTTTGAAAGAGAGATGTTGATCTTTGTCTCCATGTCTGTAACTTAGGCAATCTTGAGCTGTTTCTGTAGGATGTTCTGCTCGTTCCCAGTTGCATTTCTTATGCATGTGGTCTTCTGGGCAATGAAATTTTTTAACTTTTCAAAGAAAAGAAAAGAAAAAAAAATGATGTCGGTTAAAAAGTCCAGATCTCGATTTATTATGGATCGTTGCACAACATTTTAAAAAGTATAAGCTCTTCTACAGCCAGACATTGCTTCGCTCTGCCTGTTCTATCAAAAAATGATAGTCACGTTGTCTCGTATGTCAAGCGATTCATTTGGCAAGTGAGAAATGAAAGGTTACTATGTGGATAGAAAATAAGTACTCCATCGTCTAGTGCGGATCAAGATATTTATTGAAGTAATATACTAAATATCCTACCAAAATCCGTCTGGTATTATGGATGCTTAAAAGTTTAAACAACTTTCATGTTATGGATACATCATACTTTGACCAAATTGGTTAACCCCTGGTATGATATTAAGAATAATCACAAATCACATGAAAGATGAATTGGGAAAGTTTCAATTTTATTAGCCACTGAATTTCGAATCACGATCTATATCTGAATATATGATCAAACCCGATCGACATTGATCTTGCGGGATAAGACTGATCATTAAATGGCCGACAGTGATACATGGGGCCATAGATGTTTGGCTATGCCTGATCAATCTGATCATGATACAGATTCTTTTCTTTTCATGATCGATGTATTCTTACACGCATCATGTTGGGTTCAAAAACATACCATCCATGCAATTTGGCCAAACAAACCAACAGAAGTAGTTGATAAAGTATCTATCTGCATGTTTTATGCATGCACCACCACCTCACAATTTTACGCCCACATCCAGCTCCTTTTATTATCATATATGCATGGACAAACATGCATGGTAAATTGTGTAAACCCCAATATCTACACAACAATTATTCTACCATTGAGTTGTAAGTTATCAACACATGTAAGTACTAGATTAAGGTTTCCCAGCTCTATGTTATAGCTAGCTCGGCCTTGGATAAAGTTTCCTTTGTTATCTCTAATAATGATGTAGCTAATTGACCGCCAATTGGAGAGTCCGCTTGATTAAGGACTCTCCCCAGGAGCTACTTAGGTTCTATTGAAGAGAGTTGTGACATAAGTCATTATACTAGGCATATGGTTAATGGAGAAATTTCAATCCTGAAGATACACCCCTCACTGTAGCTTGTGGGCCTCACAATATACGAAAAGGGAATGAAAAAAAAATGGCCAATTTTCTATAGAAATATGAATATATGAAAATTTAGTAGAAGTTAGTTACATTATTGTTTGGCATAAACCTATCTATATATAAATACATTAGTTAGTATCATAATAGTAAAAGACTACAATATCTCTATAACTAAGCAAAGTAGAATTCTATTAGGAATCAACTTCCTTAATACGCCCCCGCAAAATTGACGTACGATCAACTACGACAAATTTGGAACGCAAAAACTCAAAACGGGTACTCCTTCTTTACATGGTTTGTGTTCCAGGTGCGCCCCCGTAAGTTGATGGTATTCTTGGACATGATGCATACTGGTGCTTTGGGATACGAGATGGCATGGTGAAGATAGAATCGGGAAACTCGATGTCGAGCGTAGCAACCGGTAGTCGAAGTGGGACAAGTAATTGTGAATGAGAGAGAGTTCAATCTCGAAATTCCAGTTCCAAACTTGAACAGCATATGTTGATGGATTATACATGGCTAACTGTTTGTGTTTTTTGTTTTGAAAGAAATCTGATCATTGGATCGATCAAGCTAGTACTGTTGAAAGTGCATACCTAATAAGGTGTAAGAAGGATATGTGCTCGTTTGAGACTTAGGTAACAATGAAGGAAAAAAAAGAAATGACCAATGCTCGTTTGAGTCTTAAATGGCTTGAATGTGTAAAGTGGAAAAATAAAATAAAAAGAACCATAGAGTATATGTTCGTTGGAGACTTAACCGACTCGTGATAGCAGCGGAATAAGTTTGTGACGAAGAAGAGACCAGATTAAGGAGTGTATGGTTCAGTTTCGGGAGACATGGCTGGGAATATGATGTAGAAGGAAAAGGTGATGCACCATGGTCATGATGATAAAAGCGATTGAGTGTAAATAAACAAAAAGGAACTATTATGGACTTCGGAATTATGGGAGAGAAAAGAGAAGGGGTTGTAAAAAGAAGATCAAAGCAAAGAAGAATAAATCAGCAAGAAAGATGTTCAGATGGAGCAAACGAAGCTGGAGGATAAAAATATGAAGGGAAAAAAAAAGTGAAGGATAAAAACAATCGGACTTTGAACTAGCGGTATTTGAGAATGAACTTGGTTCCATATAGTATGATTTGCATTATCAATCTTCTTTAACATTAAAAAAGAAAATTAAAATAATCGGTGTTGCCTCTGTTCAAGTTTCATAAGCTCCACCATCATTTAATCACCGGTTTGGACCAACATGTTGTGCACAATGTGGATGAATTGCTGGATTTTATGGTCCCATCACCACAAGCCTAAGTTAGCACACCTCAACATATGTCAAACCATGTAGATAACACTGGCTTTGTTATCTTGACATCATAAAACGATGACTCTTGGAACACACACAGCAACCATTTCTTTGTTTTTTGTCCCAGAAATTTGAATAAGCGGTTTTGTTTCAAGAGATTGAAGAAGCCATTTCTCTGATTTCGTTTGAAGAGTTTAATCTGAGAATGCGTTTGATTGAGGATGAATAGTTATGAGTAGTGTATCTAAAAGAAAAATGAGCAGAAATTGGTATTTCTGAAGTATACTCACTGCATGCTTGTACAAAATTTTATCATCAATATAATCTCTAATAACATTTCAACTAATTTTTCTATAGTGAGAAGTGTATCAACTTGCCACTTGGGTACAAACGATTTTACATACCTACCTTGATTTTAAATATTATAGATCAACTAAGTCTCTACTCACTCCATGTATTGGGCTCGAGGGAAAATGAGCCGGAGAATACGTTTGGGCGGAACTTAGACTCATGTTGATCTGCTGGTCTGTTGACTGATGGCTATGGATTGGGCCAGCACTCGAACTTGACTTTATTAGGCCTAGCAGAGCCCAGCCCAGTATTCCACGTCATCGACTCCAGAAACTTCTGCTCTTTATTCACGATTCTCACCTATAAAATGGGATAATCCTTAATGTGCATAAGTTTTACTCATCGCATAAAAGAGAGAATCTCCATCGAAGCTCAATTCCTCATTTGCAGAAGTTATCCGGAACAGCTTGCATCGTTGAAGGTCAGTTTCTGATCAAAATTCGTAATAATTCAGCACTTATGAGATTATATTTGTGGATTTTTACCAGGCTTGATTATTTATTGGAATTTTTCTGTCATTTTGTTTCGATTTCTAGCAGAATATTGGATTCAGTCGAAGAATGATTTCGTGTTGTTGATATTTATGCACGATCGAGCTATAAGCGTATGAGTTTCGGTTCATGTTGATTGATATTTGTGTTATCGGTGAAAATTGGGTGAATTCTGTCATTTCTAATGCTTTTGGCATGAACTGTTGGAGATTGTTAGACACGTCATGACATAATTAACCATGTTTCATCTGGAATTTGTTCTTCTGAAGTTAGGATAGCTGATTCGAAGTCTGATTATTGTTTCGTGAATGTTCGATAACTGTATATGTAATTATTTGCTCAAAATATGAAGCTGATATTTAACTTAATCCATGACTGGTGTCTGTATTTGTTCTTCTGAATGATTCTATGTTTCTATCCCTGGCAATTATGGTGTGCTAAATTACTGCTGTCATGTTTCATCTGGAATTTTGTTCTTCTGAAGTTAGGATATCTGATTCGAAGTCTGATTATTGTTTCGTTAATGTTCGATTAGCTGTATATGTTATAATTTGCTCAAAACGTGAAGCTGATGTTTAACTCAATCTATGATTGGTGTCTATATTTGGTTCTTCTGAATGATTCTATGTTTCTACCCCTTGCAATTATGGCGTGTTGAATTACTGGCTTACTGCTGTTGGTTTCTGCTTTTCTGGTATTCTGGCTGATGATTTTCTGTTTGATACTTCTACGCGCAGATGTCTTACTCCAGAAGATCAAGGTGTGTGTTCATCTTGTTTCATTTCATTTCATTTTCAGTTTTGTTTTGGCTAAATTCTTATGCTTATGTTCTCGTTTCTGTTTTTTTATAGGTACTCAGTTTCTCCTTCTCCCAAGCGCTACAGATCTATCTCTAGGTCCTTATCAAGGAGCAGATCTAGGTAATGAATTGTGGGCTCGTACCTGTATTGATTCTGTTCCCCCTTCCTCAGTGGTGTCTATCAACTGCATATTTGACATTTATACCTTTCTAATTTTCAGGAGTCGTGATTCCAGTGATGTTGAGAATCCTGGAAATAACTTGTATGTGACTGGACTATCCTCCCGTGTAACCAAGAGAGATATAGAGAAGCACTTCTCTACTGAAGGAAAAGTACATATCTTATCTCAGCTTATTTTGGTCTGATTCAGTGATTTGTTTATGTACACTTAAAAATGAACTGGTTCTTCTGCTGTGGGATTATTATTGAATTGTAGAACTAATTTCTGATTGTCAGGTTGAGGATGTTCATCTTGTTATGGATCCTTGGACTCGTGAATCTCGCGGATTTGGTTTTGTGACTATGTCTACATTGAAGGAAGCTGAACGATGCATCAAGTACTTGGATCGTTCAGTTCTTGAGGGAAGGGTTATCACTGTTGAGAAGGTAGCTGATTTCTCCTCTTTTCCGTATAACCTGTTTGCTTTTACCATTGAAGAATACAATTGGGATATTATATGTGGTCTTGTCCTAATACTCAGTTGGGAAGTGATAACTTTTCTTCTCGACTGTAGTTTCTTTGATAACAGGGTAGCTGTATGTAGCAGCACTTCATCAAATTAACAAATCAAGCAAATACTCAGACTGTTACGTCAGAGGGTTGTATGCCCTGCATCTCTCTTCTGAATTTACTTATACTTTACTTACTCCGTCCCTGAATAAGATTTCTATTTTGACCTTTTTAATGTCCATTTGACCATAAATTACTTGATAACCATACCCTGAAAAACATTAGGACAGTACCAATTTATCATAATTGATTGGTTACTATGTTGGTTAGTCGTATTCTGAACAATAATCTATCTAATTTTTTTCACCATATGATTTAGGAATAATAAACCTTATGAATGTTCAAAAGTCAAAATTAGTAACGCGTTCATTATTTCATAATTTGATATTGCTTCACATGATTTTGAGACTAATCTGTGGTCAAATGGACCTTTAAAAAGTCCAAATGGGAAGCTTAAGCTTATTCAGGGGTGGAGGAAGTACCTTTTCTAGTTACTCCACTGTTATGTTCTTATTAAAATTCTTTGTCAAATATTATAACCTAGGTATAGTCTTCTCAATTTTCTAAAAGTTGCTAACACTTTGTAGGCTAGAAGAAGGAGAGGGCGCACTCCCACTCCTGGAAGGTATCTTGGGTTGAAAGCTGAAAGTGGTAAGAATTTTGCTCAATTTGTTTCTTTGTTTTGGAGGGATTTTGGTCATCGGAACTTCTTAAGTTAACCATATTGTATTTTGGTTCATTTAGTGCGTCGTCGGTCTCCTAGCTACTCTCGTTATTCGAGAAGTTGTTCTCCATATTCATCAGGAAGTGACAGGAGTAGGAGTCGTAGCAGATCATACTCTCCTTATTATAGCCGGAGACGATGTTCTTACTCCCCGCGCAGGCGAAGATCATATTCTCCATACGGCATCCGAGGAAGGTCCTATTCTCAGTCTCGCTCTCCCTCATACAGCAGGTCTCCAGTAAGCTCACGTGGTCGTGACCGCTCCTACTCCCCATATTACTACAGGGACCACTCCCCAGAGGATCGCTATCATAGAAATCGCTACAGGTCTGCTTCACGTGACTACTCTCCCGTTGATTGCCATTATCGAAGAGGAAAGTATCGATCAGTCTCCAGGAGCAATTCACCAGTATATCGAAGACGTTACAGAAGAAGCTACTCTCGAAGTGTCTCACCAAGGCGCTCTGGGAGGTACTCGCATAGTGTGTCTCTGAGGGATTACAGGAGCTATTCTCGTAGTGTCTCCCCATACGCGCCAAGTTACAAGGCTCGCACTACTTCCAAGAGGAGCAAATCACGTGGATCTTATGAGACTAAGAAGTGTTCACCATCTTACAAGAGCCGTTCTTCTAGGAGCCATTCTAGGAGTCCTAGTGTGTCTTCTTCCTCTAGATCAAGATCTGTCAGCCCCAGGCCCTTTCCATAGGGTTTTGAACAGTGAGAGTTAGTAGATATTGGTCCAATGCTATTGCTTTGGATCAGGTATCATTAAGTTTGGAGTGCTAATAAACAGCTTTAGGGGTTTGCAGATTGGCAGTTATGTATCATGTCCCGACATTTGTTAGCTATAGTAACTACTGTTGTGTGTGCATCTTCATTCTGCCCTTTCCAGATTCTTTCCTTATCCTCCGGCAACTGATACTTTTTCCCATAATTTCTTCTTGTAGTAGTAAACATCTTAACTAGTGGCAAAACGTGACTTTTAAGATGATACGGGGGGTATGAAATTCTGGAAAGAAAGTCCAACGGGTGTTGGTTTTGAAGACTTCATCTAGGTAGATAAATCCGAGTGGAGTATAATTTTGATGATTTTGTTTGTCAACGGTGTGAAGTTTTCTGTTCCAGAAATTCGAGAAAGAGTCCTTGGTAAACGAAAGGCGAAAGGCTTAGGATAAAGATCTCATTGGTTGCTTAGATACCTTTTCATTATATTGGTAGTTTGGTACGATATAAAGTTGAATTATCTGGAGAAAGAATTGCCAGCACAACTGTTTTGCATTGATTTTGTGGCCTAAAGCTAGTTTTAAACTAATGATTTTTCGTTCGCGTTAACAAATGAGTGATTAATGTTTGAAATAACTGCAGAAGATATCATCTACTATTATTTTTATCTACTTGGAAATAGCTGATTCCGGAGTTCGGAATTGCCTGGACAAAGTTTTGTCCTCCAAGCGGAGTTATCTGCATCTTCGTAAAGTTGCAGCTAAGTTCTGTATTAATTGTCAAAAGCAAACGAGTATGAATTTAAGTCTCTCAAGTGATTACTTCTACTAAAGAGGCGACTATTACAAATCGCCACACTTAACATCTGCCTTACCAGGCAGGAAAGAGGCCGAATGACAACAGGAATGCACAACATTGCATATGATATTGGGAACCTATTATTACAATACATATATATATAAGTAAAGCGCTTTTGGAGGATAACAGCAGGAGACCTCAACCCATTTCTGCAGTCTGCACGTGCAGAATAACAGCCTACGTTATATTGTAGCGCTTGAGAGAAGGCAACAACTGAAACTGCAAAACATTGGACGTCCTTCTGGTGGTGTACTTGATATCCTATATACTGTTCTTTTGATGTTCAGTGTAAAGAATCTTTTTATGCTGATGATACAGGCTGCTCCTTTATCTTCCAAATTTCACTTGCATATTGTGCAATTGTTCTGTCACTGCTGAACTTTCCACTGCCCGCAGTGCTAAGTATTGACATCTTTATCCATCTCTTTCTGTCCCTGCAAGTTTCAATTTAAATTCCAACCACCTGATAAGTCGACGAGACATAACAGGTAGAAAGCTTCTCTTAAGTGAGCTATTGAAGTGCTTATAGGGCATGTGTCGAAGTAGATTTAGTATTGCTAAGATTGATAGCGTAAATGAAACTTTCAAGGAGATACCCTTGCCAGGCAAGAGTTCAAGTTGGGATGATTTCAAATTAAAATTTAAAAAGCATATTCAATGTATGCATTTCCATATTTCCTGGCCAAACAAACTCATATCAGCATGGTGACATGACATGAGTGAATGGTGCAGTATTTGCAGGGAGCTTACTTGTAGGCTTCATCCACACGTTCTTGTGCATCCATGTAGGCTGGGAAGTCATGACCAACGAGGAAGTAATCACCCCGACCATAGCCAGTGTCGCCCTCAAGTGATTCTAGGAGGGGATTGTAGTCGTAGCTTCCAAATGCTCCAGATCTTATAAATTGTTTGGCCTCTTCAAAACGAGGGTCAGGTTTGAACTGCAGAATTAGAAACCAAGATGATGTTGTGAGCTTTTGCGTATGCAGAGCAAGTAGAAACCAACTTTTTGCTAAATAAAAGACATGCCCAACACTTGGGTGAATGGTGATAAAGTGTACATAAAACGTGCAATTTCCCTATATATCCAGGAAAAACAGAGTTTTTTATAATAGTTCACTACAAAATACTACAGTATCACTTCCGTGTACTTGAGGGAAGTTATATATGGACTGCAAAAGATGAACTCATGAAAGACTATCCTGAATAGGACGGAGTGTCATAATTATGTTTTTTTTTTCCTTCCTAATAGTGCATTGAATAGTAGAGTATTTTACCTTCCCTTCCTCTCTTGCTTTACGCAAGCCAGGAACTTCATCAGCGGTGGCACCAAAAAGAAAGAAATTATCTTCTCCAATTTCTTCTCTGATCTCAACATTAGCACCATCTAGAGTTCCGATGATAAGGCACCCATTAAGTGCAAATTTCATGTTACTTGTGCCACTGGCCTCCATGCCTGCTGTACTTATATGCTGAGATAACTCACTTCCTGGAATAAGAACCTCTGCTACAGACACATTATAATTGGGGACGAAAACAATCTGGAAAAAAGGGAAGACAAGAAAAGGTTAACCGATAAAGCAAAATTTTGGCCAGCGTTTACGACTCTGCATTTAATTTGTATTTAGCGGGAGAACACAGCATTTCTGGGACAGGTATGCCCATTATAATTCATAAGATTAAATTGTATCTACTGCAAAATTCTGGGATTTAGCCAAGTACACCAATAGCTTACTAGAAAACTCATTTAGAATGTGATGGGACAACGCTATAAATGCAATCAATTTATGTAGAGGGCAATTATTAAAGGTGGAGACGATGCTGCAATTTTCAAAACTTCAAGAAAACAAAAAATTAGCAGGAAAAATATGAGATATAAGTATCCAAACAGTGAAGTTGGCAAGGTATACACAGTTCTATCTTAGGTATGTCTTATAGACATGCAAAGTCAAACTAGAATATCACAGAAATAGTTTCAAGTAATTTACCTTTAAAAGGTCATTGACCTCAGGATCAGTATTAACAACCGCCCCAACATCATTTACAAGCTTAACTATTCGTTTAGCATTTGTGTATGTAGCAAATGCTTTCCCTCCAATCATAATGGTACGGGGTGTTGTCTTTTTCCTATCTTCAGGGCTCATTCCCTGCATTGATACGTCAGAAAGTAAAAGATAGTTACTAGGTAGCCGACCAATCTGCAGACTCAGACAGGAGACTATAATGACAAGGCAATCACTTTACATATAGGCACTTAAATTACCATATGACTAAGAAATTGTAGTTACAGAAGAAATAAATCCTCATAGGCCATAGTAGGTTTTGCTTTAGTCAGGTCCTCACCTTCAATTTCTTGTACCTATAGACGGCACCCAAAATGTTCAACAGTTGCCTCTTATATTCGTGGATGCGTTTGACTTGAATATCGAAGAGGGTGTTTGGGTCAATGCTCTCGCCAGTAACTTGCAGTATGTAGCTTGCCAACCGCTTTTTGCTGGCTAATTTAGCCGATTCCCATTCAGACTGAAGCTCTGCATTATCAGCGAACTTATGGAAAATCGAGTCAATATAACACCACCCATAAAGTAAGATAATAATAAAATCATTAAAAAAAATTCAGCAACATTATACATACTTGTCGCAGATTTGTTAGAAGATCCAGATCTTTCACCCACTGATCAGTTTTCAACCATTTAGTTATGATTTGACTCAGCTCGGGATTGCAAAACTTTAGCCATCGTCGAGGAGTTATACCATTGGTCTTGTTCTGAAATTTCGTTGGCCATATAGATACATAATCAACAAATAATTCTGCCTTTAAGATGTCACTGTGCAGTTGAGCAACACCATTGACCTGCATAGAAAATACACTTTCTCATCTACAAACATATGGAAACCAAAGAAAATTCTAAAACGAAAATTCTGTTCATACACGTGGACATATGTTGACAGCACATCTGAAAACAAACTCTTACCGTATGTGCGGAAACCACACATAGGTTAGCCATACGCACAACTGGTTTCTTCGGGTTATTGTCCAAAATGCAAAGTTCCGAAGATTTTCCCTCAAGGTCAGGTCTTGTTGACTTTATCATTTGAATGAACTGTAAAATCCCCAGCAATCAGTAAAAGAACTTCTCATAGATGGAAGTACAGAAAAAACTTCTAAAATATTAATACCCTCTTGTCAATTTCTGTAATGATTTCCATATGACGTGGAAGGAGCTTCCACATTACTGCCTGTGACCATTTCTCCAGGGCCTCAGGAAGGACGGTGTGATTTGTATAAGCTATTGTCCTGGTAGAATTTAAATTATCAGATCCACCAGGTGCAGGACAATTCGGTAAGAAGCAAAATCGGAGTTTTTAGATATATTAATTGCGTAAATAATCTAAGTAGAACCTTGTTGTGATATCCCAAGCTTCATCCCATCCAAGGGACTCATCATCCATCAGCAAACGCATTAGCTCTGGTATGGCAAGTGTAGGATGTGTATCATTCAGTTGCACTGCAACTTTAGATGGAAACTCTGACCAGTTGATCTCTTTTGTTGCATGTCTTTCCTTAAATCTGGCAATAATGTCCTGAAAAGTGAAATTTAGTAAACTTGTAAGAGAATAGAAAATCTTGAGCTGATGCACATTAATTAGTTGATACATGCCAACATATATTTTTTCCTGGAATGAATCTCCTACACTACCATCACATGAGCTATTTTACATTAATCAAATATCTCCAATTATTTCCAAACTATAATAGGGTGTCCAATTAAAGCACAGTTGATGCAACATGCGATGGAAAAATCTGAAAAAAAGGTACCTTAAATTGTTACATTACCCTTTTTCGTATCTTTAGTTGGCACTGTCAAATTTTGGTTACTTTTAATGACTCGTTGCATAATTTAGGTACCCCGGGAAACGTGGCAGCATAATCAAACAACACATGCCACTTTGCAAAATACAAAAGGGTACTGTGGCAGCATAATGAACCAAGACGTGTCACTTTGCAAAATACAAATGTAACTGTGGCAACATAATTAACCGACAAGTGTCACAAGGTACCGTATTTGGACAAGTTGTTATACAAAGGTACCAAAATTGGGCAGTGACACCTAAAAGATACAAAAAAGGGGAATGTAAAGCCCAAGGTACCTTATTTGGATTTTTCCCTAACATGTGAAGTATCTTAAAACTTTAATTTTTTCATATTAGAACTTTAGAGACCAGATATTGTATCAAGATTTTATAATATATACACTGAAAACAAGATAACAAAAATTTACACGTGTTATGATGTACTGAAGGGACTCAAGTCATAACAATAGAACGAAAGAACATATCACGATTCACGATACCTGAAGTGATGCACTGCAAAGGAAAAACTGCTGCTTCAGCCGTAGAAGTTTTCCACTCTCAGTGGCATCCCCAGGATATAGAACAGCACAAATCTGGAACAATGAATCACATAGCAATCAGAGTTTGAGAATACCAAATAGGATCTATATCAATCACCACATGAAATATTTACCTGCTGTGCACTGGAATGGAGCTTTGCTGCAGATTCATACTGTCCATCGTTAAACTGAAATAAATCAAAGTCGGTAGCACCGGCTTTGGCTTCCCATAGACGGAGACTATTGGTGTTCTTGGTTTTATATCCAGGAATTGGTACATCATATGCAAGAGCTTGTATGGTCTCGCCACCAACCAATTTTCGACTAAACGCGAGATATAATTGGATCAGTGATCATATATTATTGAGAAATTAATATCTTCAATTCTTTTTGGGTCTATATAAAATGACAACCATTTGTAGTTGCACTTACGAGCCAGAAGGAAGCACCTCGACTTGACCAAAAAACCTTACAGGGAAGACAACATCATGTCTCACAACTTCCCATGGACTAAACTTCTGCATTTCACCAGAAAATTAGGGGTTAGGACTTGCATAATACAGATAATACAGTATCAAATTAACAAAACTGTTCCTGCCACACACCTCCAACCAATCTTCTGCAATTTCCTCTTGGCCTTCTTTGGCGATCCGCTGCTTGAATAGACCATATCTGTACCTTAAACCATATCCCCATGCTGGCAAATTCAGTGTTGCCATTGAGTCCAGAAAACACGATGCAAGCCTGCCGAGACCACCGTTTCCAAGAGCTGCATCTTTCTCCTACAATATTCATTTACAATGAGTGGGACAACTTTGCATAGCCGAGCAGGAGTTGGATAAAATTACAATCCACATTTAGCAGAACCGTAAGCTTGTACATGGACCAATTAAAACAAGCTAGTAAATTCTTCAAAACCATCAACTTCTCACACATAAAGAGTTGCATATAATAATTACCTGCTGCACAATCTCCTCAAGTTGATGCCCTAGTTGCTGTAAAGCAGCAGCATATGCATCTTGAACGTCTAGGTTTCCAACAGCATTGGTCAAAGCTCGTCCTTGGAGATATTCCATGGACAAGTAGTATGTTTGCTTAGGACTAACTTTGTTGAAAAGCTCATATGTCTCATTCCATTGCTGCAAAAAATGAAAAATATACATGATATGTTCCGTGAGCATATAAATTTGAAAACAAATGACTGATGAATTACAACAGTAATTTAGAAGAACATCAGGCAACTATATGAACTAATGCTCTATCTACAACTACAGGACATGATTCCTGATTTCTACATTCATTATTTTGACTCAGCATACAGCAGCATTTCTATATCTAAGCTAAAATTCTATGTAGCAAACATACCAGAGATCTAAACACCAGAATCAGCATTGACAAAAGGATAACGAAAACTACATTGCATGTTCTATATTGCAACTTCACTTGTGCATTTTGAAATCACCCTTCCTATAATATAAATTCCTAATTGACAAAAACTACATATGCACTGCACATAGAGAGCAAAACTTCTTCAATCGATATTCACATCAACAGACAAACAATGCTACTGTAATGCCGGATGTTTATCCAGGTAAGACATTCTAGTAAAATATACATTGGAGAAGATGAACATAATCAGCATCAGCAAGTTAATTTCGTCAATTCACATTTATGAATTACTACACTCAGCAGCTACAATCACACAAAAAATGCCTTCTGATCACAAACGATCATTATCACAGATCTATCAATCTCTCAGTGACCAATTGCTAAATGTGTAAATTATACCTTGATCAATCGATCACGGACGCTCTCAGCAGTAGCATAGTACGCTTGCTCCGGTTCGAACTTCAGCGGCGAGAAATGAGGGCTGTACTGAGCATGATAATTGATATTCGACGCAATTTCCGTCGGTTCCTCCGCAAGCGGTTGCGCAACGGCGGGAATTTTCGCCGCCACCGCCGCAGTAGAACCGCTCGTCGTCTTCTCCGTACCAGGTGCCATAATTCTGGAAAAACAGCAAACGAGTCAGCAAAATTTCACAGAGAGTATGTGAAATGGTGTAGAGGAAAAGCACATTACCGGAATGAGTGATTTGTGAAATGAATTGGAGATATATAAGGAGTGGAGTGAGAGGAATGTACTGGGGATATTTGAAGGGAGGTGGTGACGAAAAATAGAAGCGAAAAGGCTTTTTTCTCTCTTAGCCTTATGGTTTTGTGGTGATGATTTGAGGATGGAGAGTTTCGAGATTGGTAATGGAAATAAATATCAGAGGTGGAGAGTGTGACTGCAGTAATCAGTTGGAGTGGCAAGTATTTTCTATTCTCAGCTGTGAATGTGATGAGAGAAAAAGATCGGCTTGAATACAAAATACCCAAATGTGCGCAAAACCCTTTTAAGTTAATAAATTAGTACTAAATCCTCCTGAGTTATTAAAAAATGTGTGCGAAACTCCCCTGAGTTAATAAATTAGTTTCTGAGTTATGAAAAATGTGCGCGAAACCCCCCTGAGTTATTAAAACATGTGCGTGGAACCCCTTTTTTTTTTCGGCGTGCTCATGTTAGGTGCGACAATGGATGTTCTTTCAGGTTTTCGTACTCCAAATTAACGCAACTAGGTAGACTAGACATTCATAGTTTCAGTTTATTATCTTTTGCCTTCACTTTTTTTCCGTTTACATGACTAATAATGAATTGGTATATGTTGTTGATATGTAGTGACAATTTTAATTAGTGTTATATATGGTTGTTATTTATATATTTCAGTTCTATATAACCAGTAGTGTGTGATCAATTTTTGTTGTTCATTTAACCAGGAAAAAGAGTAGAGTTTTACCATATTTAATAGCTCAAATTTAAGTCATTTTAATATTTTCGAAAATTTGGACAAACGATTCAAACTGCACACAACACGAATTCATCATGCATATTTAGTATTCATGTAAAAGGGGTATTGCAATGACTTTATAAGAATTCCATGGGATTTTGCAATTATTTTTAATAACTATGATTTTTTATTTTTTTGCATTGATTTGGTGTAAGATAACATAAACAAACATATATAGTCGCACCTAATGAGAGTGTACCTAACACACTTTAAAAATAAAGGGTGGGGGGTTTTGTGCCCATTTTTAATAACTCAAGAGGGTTTGGTACTAATTCGTTAACTCAGAGGAGTTTCGCGCACATTATTAATAACTCAGGGGGTGTTATGCATTTAACTCGAAAAAGATCAGGGGTCCTTGCCTTTTCCCTTTTTTTCCCTCTTTATGCAATACTTCTTAATACCCGCATTCCATTTTGCTATGTCACAACCTCAAATTTTCCCATCTTAAATAAAAAATTATTTTTCTACTTTATTTACCCTATCACATATCACAAAGTCTAATGGGAGACGGTCTCTAGATAACTTATCTAAAGACGACCTATGTTATCAATAATACCATCCACGTTATTAATCAAAACGTCTATGTGGATAACGAAATAAGTCTTGTTGTAATATGGAAAAACACCAATGTTGAGAACATAGATGTTTTGAGTGATAACATCAATGATTTTCTTGACAATATAGGTCCGTCTCTAGATAAGTTATCTAGATACCGTCTCTCAGGAGACTCACTCATCACATATTTAAATATGGGACAAAGGGAATACACAAAGTCTCATGAGAGACGGTCTCTAGATAACTTATCTGGAGACGACATATGTTATCAAGAAAATCATACATGTTATTAATTAACACGTCTATATTGTTAACGATATAAGTCTTGTTGTAATATGAAAAAATACAAATGTTGAGAATATATGTGTTTTGATTAATAGCATCGATGGTTTTTTTTGATAATATAGGTCCGTCTCTAGATAAATTATCTATAGGTAGTCTCTCAAGAAACTTACTAAAGGGAGTATATAATATGGTGGTAATTTTTAATTATAAAATAGATGATTTTACACTCCACAATTGTAACATTGAATGTCATATTAAATTGGAGTACAAATTTTTGCGAGCTAACGTCTATCGGAAAGTTGGAGAGACAATGTCAACATTATATATTTAACTATAAACATAATATTAAAACATGTTGTCTGTATGAGAAACCTTATCATTAATTTTAAATATGTGATGTTGTGAATTATTGATGAAACATAATGAAATGAGTTAAGAACCAAGATAGATTGATAATCAATGCGAAACAATATCATTAATTCTCATAAATTTTATCTTTAATTTAAGGTAATATAATAATTCACAAAGTTTGTAATTCAATTTAAATTTTATCCGTTAAATTCATTGATTCAATTTGAATCCGGTACCTACATGTGTCATTGTTTAAGTAGAAGGTGGACGGCTCGAATTCCATTGGCGTAAGTTTCTCCCTTTTATTTATTATTTTTAAATATTTTCTCTTTTTTCAATTGCGGATTCATTGGTTTATATAAAAAACCCTTAACACACGTAGTGTGTTACGTAAATGCTAGTTCATTAATAAAGTGGAGAAGTATAGGAATTTTTAGGTTGTTCGAAAAATAAAAGTTAACACTTATTGCCTCAATTTTGTTAGTATTTTCCTTTTCTTTTCAAAACATGATTTGCATTTCTTAGGTACTAATAGAGCACATCACTGGAGACAAGTTAACTGATGATTGCAAAGGTGCAGCCCAAGATAATTTTGGCATTTACCTATCGCTAATAGAGAATTTTCTGTTTTGGTTCTTTAGGCTAAATACTCTGGTGACTTAATATAGCGATAACTTGAGAGAATTTCCTGTTTTGGTTCTTTAGGCTAAATACTCTGGTAACTTGATAGATTTGAACTTGGTTTCCGTGATCAGGTCCATTCCTCGACAACGACACGTGTGGTGTAGGCCACGCTTTTCTTGACATTGAGGAAAAAGCGAGCAATAGGCACACGAAACTCAACGGCTCATGTGACTTTGGGATTAGAAGCGTCATTTCGGATTTACAATTGCATGTGTCACGAATCGTGAACCGTTAGATGCCCTTTTCACTCATTTTCCAACTCATTTTCCAGCTCCCAAGTTGCAGTTACAAGTGAAGTTTCTACTTTGGCAGGTAATTAAATGAAGAAAATACGTCGTTGGAGAGCTACCCTCTCTGAAGGAGGTTGATAGTGCTCGACTATATTTAGTTGCACGTAGCTAATAACCAAAAAGAAAGAAAAGATGAAATAATTAATGCAACTTCGGAACTAGACGCCTACGACAGGGCATGCCAATCGATATTGGATCCTCTCACAGATCAAACAATGAAATTTTCTTTTGAATTCTTCAACTATATCCTGAAAGCCCATTTTCCATCTATCCCCTACCCTCTGTGGTTTTCATTAGAACTCCACTAACCGAAAGCATCCACTTTGCTTACCCATACTGTCCAACCTGAAAATGGATTAGCTAATGTGCGAGATTATATATAGCTTAGACATGCTATACAGCCTATACTCATTGGTCAAGACAGGTACTAAGAAGGTATTTGCGGGAGTTTTCTAAGAAGCTTATGAGGTCTACAGATAACAACTTTCACTTAGCTTTCTAAGTATCGTAATAGGCAGAAACTAGGGGACCATTGTACTATTGCCAATAAAAGCTACTTAAAATGGCTTCAGAGACTACACAAAACAACCCTATAACCTACTATTGACAGGCGGATCTGCCCGAATTTAAATCAGAACAGGTATGCTATTATATCATTTACTTGAACTGCAAATGTGACCTGCGCAGCAAATTTCAACGACCAAAACCTCTCTATTATTCACAGCAGTTTCCGAGTTGTGGGTGCAGGTGCAGAAAGTTACATGGTGAATTTGTTTGCAATCTACCTGTACTAAAATATAACCATGATTTCTATGCAAGGACGGAACATTACTAAGCAGGTCCATCAAAATTGACCCTTTCTCCGGTAGAGAAGAGATTATAGAACAAGGCTGCGGAGAAATACAGGAATGCAGTGAGCAACAAAAACCCTTTGAAGGAGCCCACTAATTCAACAAAGAAACCAGCACCAACTGTTCCCACTATAGCAGCAAGAGTCCCAGCTGTATTAGAGATACCTATATGAAATACGAAGCATCATAAGAAATAAATCAACATAAAACATGGATATGCATGCCATTAAAGCGATCTACAAACAAAGAAAGATAAACCCATTTTCAATCTGTCCAATTTATATAACTGTACTGGTAATTGTTACTAGCATGGTAATTACATGAATGCTGTAAAACACATAAGAGTAGCTAACAACAATAACATTTCACAATACAATTAAGCTCTGCAAACGAATTGTATGGCAGCATTTTTAATCAAATTTAGTTAGTGCCCTTGGCCCATGAGAAGAGTTAAATTAGATGTTATTATGCAATAAGTTATAACTCTGACTGACTTCTTGGCAGGTGATTCCATTTCCATGTGAATGTAAAGACTATCCAACTAATGGAAATCAGAACATAACAATTTCAAAATTCATAAAATTATGGAAATAGGAGACAAGTATAAACATGTAGCGTCTACTTCAGTATGCAAGGCCAAAAGCTGAAACGTTTCATCATATTAAGTGTCGAGGACTCTACCAACTCTACCATTTCACAACTGCTCCTAATCACATTCATTTTTTCTTTACTTTTTTATTTTTCCCTCTTGAATTTCAAGGCATTCATATTTTTGTTGTGCAGACATTCTATAAAGAATTCATGATCATATCACAGAATTAACTTTCGTGATCTCAAATTCTCATTCAGTTGGTAGTTCTGGAACATTTAAAAGACTTACCATGCAGAACACCAGAGTACTGTGGGGCAATCTCCTGTCAAATATGAAATGAGGGATGAGTTAGAAGAGCCAACTTTGAATTTCCTTTATGAAGTACGACAAAATACATCAACCTGAAGGTTCACAAGGAAGCCGCAATGACTAAATGCTTTCAGCCCAACAGCTAAAGTAAGCCACATGGATGCTATGAATGGACTTTTTGCTGTCGTCAAACCAATTAGAGCCATGCCAGCACCGATAAATCCAATTGACTGCAATAAATATGTAGGTCGGGGAATATTAGGCAACACAAGCTGACAAAATAACTGAACAATATACGACAATACGAAATTTAGAAGTAAAAGGCACAATAACTGAATTTTCTTATTATAAACTATTACGATATAACACTGGTTCTCAGCTGGTTACGATTTCTAAGGTGACAACAATCCTGAGCCGAGATTTACCCATCAATTATATGAACTGGTATAGAAAATGAACTAATTAAATTGAATCGCATCCATGTAGTATAATTGGTTTCATCTTTTGATTTTATTTTATTTTTTGGTTATTATTTCCTTTTATATTTTAAAATATTTTCCTTGTTTCGTTAAAGGGTGCATATCGAAACAAAAGGACAAAAAGTAATACCTGCATAATTTTCCGAGTCAAAGTGACAGTTATGCCGTTTTGAATCATCATATCCGACAAAACGCCAGCAACATATCCCATCAGAGCCATCATACACCATGGAACAGCGCTAAACCATGCAGCTCTTCTGAGGTCAACGCGATATATCTATGATCAAATATTCTCGAGGTTATTTTCATAAGCATAACCCAAATTCACTTGACACTACAATTCTACAACTCACAGTGTTGAAGTATATCGGCATCCATGAAAGTATGACAAAAAACCCCTGGAGAAAAATAAGAACTATGAGATATTTGGTAGGGTATGCCACATGAGACCAACAATAAAGAATTACTGATGAAAGAAAGCAAACACATTACCCAGCTATGCATGGCATTTGCAACAATTAGAGACCATGTCGGTAGCTTAGAAAGTAAACGTCTGAAAGGAGGCATCATTTGTTTTTCTTTCTGTTCACTTTTCGGTACAGAAGACACAGACTTCCCTTTCTGTATTAGTTTCAACTCATATCGTGATATTTGCGAACATAGTTCAGGAGAACTTGAAGTTGCTGCAATCCAAACTATAACCCAGAGAAATCCAGACAATCCAAATATCACAAATGGTCCAAACAAACCACCCTTTGACATGAGGATAGGAGAAAGTGCTAGCCCAATAGCACTTCCAAGCTGAAAGCCAGCCATTGCAAGCCCTACTGCCCTTGACCTCTCTACCTGAGGAAACCATCTGGGAGAAGCATTCAATAGTTATTCATCTATATATGCTTGCATTTTAACTAATCAACACGAGTGGAATAAAAAAAACAAATTCCAGTAATCAAAATATCTCAGTACCTCGCTATCATATTATTCATGCAAGGAAGCGCAACCCCCTCAGCAATACCAAGCAGCATGCGCATCACAAGTAGACCCAACAAGGACCTTTCAGCGGCAAAAGGAGTAAGGAATGTGGCCATAGACCACAAAACCACTCCCCATGCCATGACTACCTTACCACCATAATAGTCCACCAGTGTACCCCCAGCTATTGGTGACACCAGGTATCCCCATAGAAAAGATGACTGCCATTAGAAACTACCAAATCAATCAGATACATGAAAAAACAACAAAAAACAATTCTCACTAAACATTTACGCTACCCTGAAGCAAGCATTCAATCAACGTACAACGCCATGAAATATTGCCAGATACCACACTACATTAGCCCAGTCTTCAGTAATATAGAGTCATGAACACCAATGGCTTGACCAATGTAACGAACATATGAACATAACTTCATCAACATCAGTAACATAATTCAGCTGCATAAACTAAGATAACTTCATCGGAAATGTAAAATTAGATAATCGTTGAGAAACTGCACCTGGACTACACCAGCAGAACAATTCTCACTGAACATTCACGCTACACTGAAGTAAGCATTCAATCAACATACAACGCCGTAAAAATTTGCAGAATACCACACTACATTAGCTCAGTCTTCAGTAATATAGAATCACGAACATGAATGCTTAACCAATCTAACGAGAATAACTTCATCGGAAATGTAAAATTAGACAATAGTTGAGAAACTGCACCTGAACTACACCGGCAAACGATTGCCGCCATCCATTAGAAATCGAAAGCGGCACAATAGCAACGGACATGACCACTCGGTCCGCATTACAAAGAGCAAGAGCCAATGCAAGCATCGCCACAACCTTCACCCTCTCGGAAGTGATAAACTCCACAAAACCGGACACCTCCAGCTCATCCGATGATTGAGCGCCATCAGATAATGCTCTCGGCCGATTGAATCCCGAATTGCGAGGCTTCACCGGACTTGAATCAGCGGCATGAGCTGAGCAAGTGAAAGACGTCGTGAAGCGGCGTCGTGTCGATGCTGTTGAAGGAAATTGGATGTTCTGAGCTTTTGTGGTGGGCTTTTGGAGGTATGCGAGTGAGGTTTTGGCGCTGAGGCGGTGATTGAGCTTGAGAGAGGTTGAAGAAGAAGCCATGGATGGTGACAGCTGACGAGGTTTAGGGTTATGGAGCTGATGAAGTAGGAGTTTCAGATGAATTTAGGCTTAGCCATGGAAAGTGCATTGAAATTGACGTTGACAGAAAAGAGAAATGCAAAGGGCAGATAGGACACAGTGACCAGTGGATGATGATGTGTGTAGTGCCAACGGAATTTGTTCGTCATTCAGTTGAAAGATTGGGAAAGTATCACCTACAGACTACAGTACTTGGTTACTATACACGCATTTAAAATATGATATACTCCCTCTGTCCCGGTGAATCTGGATCGTTATTACTTTTATAGACGTCCACGAATATAGTTCAGTTACAAAAATAGCAAAAAAGTACATTCACTAACTCAACTATCTCTCTTACTTTTTTAATTTTTTATCATTATATATCTTATCTCTCATACTTTTTCCATTCTTTATCGTTTCCCTCCCCAACAACAAACAATTGAGTTTCTTAAAAAACATTGTCGAAAATAAAAGGGTCCAGATTCATAGGACGGAGTAAGTACTTTTAAGGGCGATTTACATCGGACACCCTTTTAAAATAGTCAATGAACACTTAAGCCCCTAATATTAAAATATTACGATAAACTGTATGGACAATGTTATCATGAAAATCATTGATGTCATTAATAAACATGTTTGTTGTAATCAACATACATTTTTAGTATATGGAAAAAAATCAACGTGACAACACGGACATTTTTATTAATAAAACTAAGGTCGATCTCTACTAATTTATTTAGAGATTCTCTAGTTGAAGATTTTGTGGTTGAAAATAGAACTATCTAAATTAAAATTTCATGAGCAAAGTAAAATAGTAGTATCAAATGATGAGCAAAGTAAAATATAGGCCAAAGTCTTGGAAAATGTAAGATTTTCTTAAAATATAGGAAAGTCAAGGTTTTTTTATTTTGTTTTTCGCGGTTTTTTTGGGTTTTAGCGGTTTGACCGATTGAGTTTCTTAAAAAACCGCCGAGACACACCTTTTTCGTTATAGTTTTAATAGATTACTAGTTGTGACGCCCTATCACCTTCACATATAATACCGACAGTAAACTTATATTTAAGACGCGCGGAAGCTTTAGAAAAAAGTACTTTGACCACATTTACATTTGCATGCCAACAAAATACATTTTCACCTGCTTTATGCAGTAAATCAGATTTTACAACAAAAGTCTTTGATATATGATATGCAAATGACGAGCCGAGGGAGAAGGATTGGAAACCAGCCGTCCGACCTTTGATGCATGACTTAACTTCTTTTTAGCTAAGGCCTTCTTTCTCTTAATATCTATAAAAACACCATCGCATTTTGAATGAGTTGCGGATCTCAATAAGTATAATTAGTAACAGGTCATTCAATAACCAGTAAAATAACCGATAACAAGCTATTTAACACCAGGTAAGCACATCACTTTCAGTCACATATATTCATATCGATTACTCAATTAGGACATGACTTCCATTTATTTCATAGTTTCAAAATCACATCAAGATCACATCAGTTCACTTCTCATTCCAACAGATCAGCTACAAACACTTAACATCATTCACATTTATATAATAATGCACATGCTTAGTCATTTTCTCTGTCTGCTATGGCTCTGTTACGACCAGGAGTAATTCGTGATCACGATGATGGTCATTGCGTTACCATCAATTTCATCATATAACACATGGAGTTCAGTGAACTCAGGGTGACCGTACGGTACTCTGTATCCAGTCAATACTGGAGAATTTTCACATAACACATGACTCAAGGTCGTCAGCAGCCATAACATAATCCTCTTATCTCTTATGAATGCAATTCATATAAACATATAAATATATCTATATATATATATATATATACTGCTAACACTTTATCAAAGATAATTACATTTTCAGACAGCAACACACGTATCCCATCCGTACATGGGAGCAGTCGATCACATATCATCAGCCAGTCACTTTTAACTTTTCATCATTTTCAGAACATAACATTTCACATATATATAGCACACCACGGTCTATTCTCACCATAGCAATAATTTCAAGTCACATATATTTATTAAACAACAAGTTACCGAAATTATTTACAAAGATACTAAATAATAAGTTACTAAAAACAGTTACCATTGACCGTGTAAAAGTGTTACTAGCGTTATCCATACAATTGTACTAGAAAAGCCGGGGTGCATCCTCTACGAGCCCCAACACAATAACTCGTACTAAACCAAATTGACGAGTTCGGAAGATCGATAATTATATTTATTGCTATTCTCGTTATCTTATATAAGTTTCTTCTTAACTTCCCTGCTTTTCTTCTGCCCACTATTCGAAGTTGTGTGATCGGTGGTGTGTGTGTGAATTAGGTGTAATCTGTGTGCAGACGTGAATGATGGTGTTATTAATGAAAACCAAGACTTTGTTGCTAAGTAATTAGGGGATAAATGATCAAGTTGATGAGGGGTGAGGAATACTGGTTTTTTCATGCCTAGAGCATGATGCACTACCTCCTGGTACTTTAATGTGTTGTATCGTACAATATTTAATGCATATGGTACAACCATGGTACAACCTTTAAAGCACCAGGAGGTAGTACAGCATGCGGTAGGGGAGAGGAAACCGGAATACTGTATGGCGGTGAACGTAAGTCTATGTATCAAATATGGTTTAATACTATTTTAATACTTGAATTAATTGCACGAGCCTGCTTGTTTCGGTTTTTTTAAATACGACACGAAAGTCAAAGAGGTCCACTAAACAAATACTATAAATTCATGCGATTCATATTACGATGTCCATTCTTTCATAGGCGCTCGTTTAGATGTAAAACGTACGGTTAAAATTAAAACTAGTAACAAGCCGGTCCAAAACTATATAAAACAACGATAACAATTAAAATTCAATAACTGTCATATAATATCAATTTTTAACATCAAGTTCATATAGCACAAATATAGCATGTCACATTATATAATTTAATTTTTCACAAATAAGGCCACGTATATAACACACATCAAAATATTAAAATTTACTTAAAAACCTATTAAACATGCTTATGAGGTGAAAACGGGTCAGGGGCGTGACACTAGTACTAACTCGTGGCGATGGTATAGTTGACTTTTAATAATAGATAGAAAGGGGGTGTTAAAATAAATTAATCGAGAAAATAAGGTAGTTAAATTTATGTGAATAACGTTGATCATGGTGTCGGTCGGTAGTCCTTCTTTATTCAATATTATATCATTGAGTGTTTATTTATGTTAACTATAGTAAATGTAAAAATAGGGTCCTACCTTACCGGACATGTTAATTAGTAACAGGCACATGTTTTTTTTTTTAACTTTTATATGCAAGAGGTTCGATCACGGGTGAGCCCATGTAATATAATTAGCTTATTAAAAAACATGTTTTTTAAAAATAAATTATCCCTCAAACGAAACCAAAATAAAATACAAAAGTATACACAATCAATAGGGTTGTTCCAAACAACCCCGCGGTGGTATGTGGTCACCCCTCAACACGCAAAAAAAATATTATACAAATTTAATTTCACATATTACGGTTGTTTTTTTTCCTATCCACCAGTTCCCAACAACCCCGCGGTGGTATGCGTCACCCCACCAAAGACACAAAAATTATTATTCTACAAACATACCCCCTCCCCCCCCAAACTGGCCAGTCATGGAGATTAAGAAAGTACAGAGAAGATCAAATACATTTTCTCCGCGTAGAGAGTATAAGCTGATCCCCCGCTCCCCGGCTCGTTATGGAGATCAAGAAAGTAGAGAGTTGATCGAATTGAGTTTCCCCACCTAGAGAGTATCAGATCCCCAAGCCCATTATGGATCAAGAAAGTAGAGAGATCGAAGAGAGTTTCCCCGCCTAGAGAGTATATGCAGACCTCCCTCCCCCCGGCGTGTCGGAGAAAATTGTACTTTTTACTAACTTAATCATAAAATGTTGCGCTCGGGTCTTGTAACAATGGTGTGGAACGGATTCGAGTATATGCTAGACCGGACCTGAACATCATTATTTCGCACGGGGTTGAATTCGGGTTGGATAGAACCAGTCCTTCTAGACTTCACGTGTAAAATGTTGTTGATGGACATGTAAAGATCAACACACTACCAATTAGCTCATGTGTATCTCTTCTATATCCTGGAACTGAAAAAAGCATGTCTAGTAACATATATATCACTATAACAATATATGCTAAAACGATCTTTGTGTGGATGATACAAATATACCAAACCAACATCATCATAAGAACACCGATAATATATGTGCTAAAACGTTACCCTCACGTTTAAACTTGGCAAAGCTTAATTCTCCATCAAATACCTGAATTTCTTTGAAAAGTGAAATAAAGGGGCAAAGCTAAAATTTGTCGATTTAAGAGATCTAATCACCAAAGAACAATCCCTTTCAATTACTACATGTTGCCACTCAAAATCTCGAACAAATTTTGATCTTAATTTGGCTGGCCAACCTTCCGCATTTTC
Organism: Plantago major; assembly: GCA_026545765.1. NCBI lineage: Eukaryota > Viridiplantae > Streptophyta > Magnoliopsida > Lamiales > Plantaginaceae > Plantago > Plantago major. The sequence continues at coordinate 1,136,742 of CM048840.1, forward strand.
AGCAAGCATAAGACATAAAAAAAAATCACCAAGCAATAGCATTGCCCTCATGATCCCTAGCAACAACACTAATACGTCCCGCTATTCGGACTCTACTCAACCGTATCAACATTTCGCGTAGGATGCCTGGAATTTGAAAGAATCTGGTTGATTTTGCCCATCAACTTTATATATTACATTATATTCAAAGTAGTATAATAATTCAAAAAGTTTCACTAAGTTTGTAATTCAATTTAAATCTCATCCGTTGATCTTACTAATTCAATTTGAATCTGGTACATACATGTGTCATTGCTTCAGTAGAAGGTGCGGGGTTCGAATCCCATTGGCGTAAGTTTCTCCCTTTTATTTATTATTTTTCAATATTTTCTCTCTTTTTTTTTTCAATCACAGATTCATTGGATTATATAAAAACTCTTAACACACGTAGTGTGTTACATAAATGCTAGTATTTATTTATATATATATAATGCACAACTATTAGATTTGTCCAATTGAGTACTTAATTTAAGTTAAATTAAACCGATTTGTGATACGCATGTAAATTAGACTTTAATTACAAAAAACCAATATGTTTTATTCATTCTAATTTTAAGCCCTAACGCAACTCCAACAAAATCAATTCATCATTAAAAAAAACTCAATTTGTCTTCTCTAATTAAATTTCAAGCATAAATCAACCCCAACGGAATCAATTCATCATTAAAAAATCTCAATATGTCATCTCCAATAAATTCAAAACCCTAATCGAACTCCAACAAAATCAATTCATCATTAAAGGAAAAAAAACGATAACCAATATTTCTTCTCCATCTTCTTTAATCAAATTGGACAGATCAGTTCGCACTATCCAAAATCTTAATTCAACTAAAAAAGACAATTCGTTCTCAGAAACAACGATTGCACTTACCTTCATATACTTTTATTATTATTTGTAATTAGATGCCACAATGACACGCTCATGTTCTAGTTATATTATATAAGAACACCTAACTGATAATCTGAGCGCTAAAACATTAGCCTCACCTTTAACCTGGCAAAATTCATGGAACAAAATTCTCGCCCCCCTATTCAGACTTTGCCCAGCCGTAGAATCAAAATTTATAATTGAAAATCTAAATATCTATTAATTTCTTATTAAATAGATGGGTGGAGTATTAAATATTTAATAAATGCTCTATTTTTTAAATTCCATTATTTCATTTTATCTTCTTTAATAAATATATATTTTATTTTAGTGAATAAAATAATTTATTTAATTAATAATAATAATCTAGATTGGTGTCTATAGATTCGTCTTGTCACGGTGAATTCAAATATATGTTCACAATATTTTTCGGAGTTTTGTAGAATAAATTTATGTTAAATTTAATAAAAACTATATATGCAGCAAACATACCAAAAATAAATAGTAGAAGATATACTGGTTAAAAATGCAACTAATTTCACAAAATTTCACGTAGATTGAATTTAATTAATAAATACTCTATTTTTAAATTTCCATTAATTCATTTTATATTATTTAATAAATTTATATTTTATTTTAATGAATAAAATGATTTCTTGAAATAATACTATTCAAGATTGGTGTCTGTGGATTCGTCCTGTCACGACGAATTCAAATATATGTTCAAAATATTTTTTGGATTTTTGTAGATAAAGTTATATGAGATTTAATAAAAACTATATATTTAGACAACATACCAAAAAATAACAATGAAATATCTACTGGCTAAAATGCAACTAATTCCACAAAATTCCACGTAAGATTTAATTAACCTGGTGGGCTTAGCCCCTTGTGCTTTACATAATATATGGATGGATGGATGTTATGGTTTTAAGTTGTGAACATTTAAAGTTTCAGTTACATTTTTAACGCATTTTGTTAATGTTTTAAGAGATGATGTGATGGTTTTAATGCGTCGGTGTTGTATGTTTCAATTATAGTTTTAACCTCTTTTGTTAATTTTTTAAGAGATTGGGTGATGGTTTTAAGGAGCTACATGATAGTTTTAAGATGGCTTGTTATAGTTTTAAGTTACAATCTAATATCATTAAACCACTATTAAACAAATCTAAAAGTTTCAGAGAGACCATTACATTACAAGAATTCTGAGGTAAAACGATGGAAAGGGGCGACGGATCGCTAGATTTGGCGACGGATTTTATTCGTCGCTATATAGGCGACAGATTTTATTAATCCGTCGCCTTTTGGTTGACTTTTTTTTTTTTAAAAAAAAAAAGAAAATTAAATATTAACGACGGATAAATTATCCGTCGTTAATATTTATATGTTAAAAAAAATAATAAAAACTGGCGACGGAATAGCGATCCGTCGCTACGGGGCGACGGAGCCTCGGTTTGAGCTTGGCTAGTCCGGGGTGCTCCTCCTCATCATCCCAGCAGTCTAGACGTCCGGTTTACACATAGGACCAGGTCTCGGAAATGGTGCAGTCGCAGGTCCGGGAATAGGTTGCTTGGCTAACTCAAGAGATGGAGCAACAAAGGGACGAGATGGAGCGCCGCGACAGAGAACGAAGGGAGGAGAACGAGCGCCTTCGGTTACATATGGAGCAGTTTATGTCCCGGTTCGGCCAGCCCCCACCCCCGTCTGGTAGCTAGTTATGTATATGTACGTTCGGATTTATTATATTTACACTTGTTCAGATAATTTCTCCTGCTCCGGATATTACTTTATATTATTTATCATTTATTGAAACATTGTCCATATTATTGATTTATTATCGAACATTATATTGATTAAATAGGTGAACTACGAAAAATAGGGATTAATATGAAATAAATAGTGACGGATAGATTAGTGACGGATTAACAGTGACGGAATAAATAGTGACGGAATTAGTGACGGATTAACAGTGACGGAATAAATAGTGACGGAATTCCAGATTCCGTCACTAATTCCAATAATATATTGGGCGTCTATCCGTCGCTATATGGGACGATGGATAGAATCTATCCGTCGTTATATTTGGCGACGGATAGATTCTATCCGTCGCCAATAATCGATTTTAAAAAAATAAAAAGTCAAATATATTAATCCGTCGCGAATTGAACGACGGATTATCTATCCGTCGTCAAAGGCCCAGTAGGGCGACGGAATTACTATCCATCGCCCGATCTGTCGCCTCAGTTGGGGCGACGGATCGGCACTGTTTAGCGACGGATTTATCCGTCGCTAAACAGTGTATTTTTTTGTAGTGTTAAAACATCAATAAACAAACTTGAAATAAGCTACTTGAAACATTCAATCATTACAATATTGAAACATGCAGTCATCTATAAAGGTTTTAAAACATCTATTCTCATAGGAAAAAAATTACAATAAATGTTCATTCAGTGTTTTTTATTGCAAATACAAACTGAGTTGTTAAAATAAGATTTTTCCGATTAAACTCGTTGGTGAACTTCGGCTTCTTGCGTTTTGTTGCTTTTGTGCTTGTGCTTGTGCTTGTGCTTGTTGCTTCAATATTGCAGTGACACCTTTGAGGGACCTATCATCAAACCCGATGACCGATGTCATCATCAACACCTGCTTAAAATATTCACAAACTGGGTTAAAACCATAACAACTCTCATCAAAACTATCACATTGGTGCTTAAAAACAAAGAAGGAACATGCAACACAGACTAAAACAGTAACATTGATGCTTAAAACCAAAACGGTGCATCTTAAAACTATGACAAAGCAGGAACATGCAACACAAACTAAAAACAGTAACATTGATACAGAAAACCATAACAGTGCATCTTAAAACTATAACAAAACATTTGCAAAAAATCAAATTATAAATATATCTCAAAAGCTAAACCACTAACGTTGATGCTTAAAACTACAACAACAGATCTTAAAACTATTACACATGTGCTAAAAACAATAACAGGCATAAATATTCAACATAAGCTAAATATAGTAATATTAATGCTTAAAACCATGCCAGTGCATCTTACAACTATAACAATGACTCTTAAAACGATAACTAAGCACGAACATGCAACACAAGCTAAAAACAGTAACATCGATGCTTATAACAGTGCATCTTAAAACTATAACAATGCCCTTAAACCTATAACAAAGTATTTACAAAAAATCAAATCATAAATATTTCACGAGAGGTTAAAAACACTAACATTGCTGCTTAAAATTACAATGATAGGTTTTGAAACTATAACATATGCGCTAAAACAATAACAGGCGGAAACATTCAACACAAGCTAAAAACCATAACAATAGTGCTTAAAACTATAACACCAGCTCTTAAAACCATAACAAAACAACATATAACATGATTCGATTTTCACTGTACGAATTTCAAATTTGGAAACATCAAATCGTAAAATTAACGAAAAACAAAAAATAAAAGATCAAATTTCACTTTCAAATGAGATTTTAACGAAAAAAGCGAGATGAATTTGATGATTTGAACCTTTTAGCAACTGGATCTGAAAATCAGGTGGAAATTCAGCATGATCCGGTGAAACCGTGCATGAGAGAGAGAGAGAGAGAGAGATTGACCAGTACGATTTGATTGCCGCCGTGTTGGAGCACCATAATTTCCGACGGAGGATATGTTTCCGGCGATGGTTCCGACGGAGGATATGGAGAGAGTGATGAGAGAGAGAGAGAGAGAGAGAGAGAGAGAATGTTTCTCTCACTAGGGCTTTTGTAGAGAGAGAAAGATAGTTGAGTTGTGTAATTTTTGTGGGAGTGTGTTGTTTATTTGGGTATTTATATAAAAGCTACTGACCGGTTTGTAGTGTTTTTGACCGATTCTTTATTGTAAAAACTGAATTTTCCTATAGATCAGTAAAATCTCCCATTTTACTATACTTACTCAAAATATGGTGTCAAATGAAAGATTTCCCGTTCAGGAAACACATGTGAGAACTTTATACAAGAAAACAACTTATAAGTTAGAGCTCTGATTATTTCACATCCCTTTTCCAAAAAGATATTTAGCTCCATACCCTGTCTAATTTGATCATTGCCCCGGATCTATGCCTTCGTACTCGAATAGGCTTGTATGATTTAGGTCGAAATCTAAAACAATGTTAGTTGAACATAAGATAATTGTCAGAATGTCTTTACATCGTGGTGAATTTTGAATGTTTGTCTGATTTTAATCAATATATGCGCACTGAAATCAAAATACAATTCGGATAGCTATTAACACAATGTTTCGATAGAGATCAATTGTTGCATCAATGAAGATTTTAATATCCAACAGAAATACGATTGAGAACATTCACACAAACGATCACCCTGCTCATATAACATCTCCCTGACTCCCTCACACCATATACTTTCATAAAGATGTCAACGGCATGCTTTATGTTGGAATTTTAATGAATGATTGAGCATTCAATTCATTCGATAAATTGGTCAATGGGTCCCAACACGTCGGAAACAGGCATTACGTGTAAGCCTGTATCTCGTTGAATTTTACTTTGTGTTTAAGTCACTAAAATCGCCAAGTAGTGAAAGGGTGATTAATGCTTTAAGTGCGTTTGATCAATAAAGTCATCTTAAACATGAGGATTTGTAATCCTATGTGCTAAAATTCAGGTTAAAGAGCAAAGTAATCGAAAAGAAAGGAGGAAAAAAGTCAAATTCTAGAGAAAAAGCTGAAAAAACAGTAGTTCACCGCAGTGAGCTCACTTTTTACTGTAGCTCAACACGGTCAGGTAAAGCAGAAACTTTGTTTTTGCTCACCATTGGCGGTGAGGCGACTGAAAAGTCACGATTTTATCAGAAATTAGAATTTTACCTTGTCTTTTCATGAATAGACACTTTCCTTGAGTTGAATAATTGCGTCCCTTTCAATTTGTGTTTATTGAATGATGAGTTAACATCTTTAGTGGGAGTATGTAACTCTTAGGAAAGATCACCAAATAAGTATAAATATGTGAAAAAGTTCTTCACAAGAACACACAATGCCCTACTTGTTCTTTCCTCCTGCTCTTCTCTGCATCATTATACACTCAAACTAAGGTTCAATAGACTACATTATCTGGCAACCTACCGTTTAAGAGAGGTTTATCCCGGAAGATCACAAGCAACCGTGTGCACGCGTGGCAGAAGCAATAAAGTCTTAAAGAAAGATAGTCAAACTATCGACTCTTATCGACCCTGTTTTTATTTCTCTACTTCTTCACCCGCAGATTACCTACTAAATTTCCTACACTTCCTATACAAAATGGGTTGGGATCTATGCCTTCAGTCCGATCAAATGAGCCTTGTATGAGTTTGGTCGAAAATACCGATATTCATGCACCTTCTATTCCTGATAGAGCTTTTTAGAGAGGAAAAAAAAACACTCTTACAACAAATGATAACTTCAACAAAAATCAGTAAATGCTCTTTGATGATTAGAGCTTCTAGAGAAGGAAAAAAGCTGAATGTAGACAGATTGACACTACAACTTCCCTCATTGCAGCATTTTACAAGCACACATCTTTTTTCCACAGTATGTATACATAATAACCACTAGAAGAAAGTAAAGAGAGAGCACAAAAGCGAAGAACTTTCAAGATGTTTCATCTCAAGTCCGACGTAAAAAGTATTCCCTAGTCACATTTTGCTGGCAGGTTTACAGAACAAGGAGTGTCGCCCTTCAGCCACGACCTCATCAGTTGTTTTATTATATATGAGAACACTTGTGCCACAGTAACGACCTAGCTTTCCTAAACGCCTTGAGGTGATCTCCAGTTCATCCTGCCAATCAACCAAATGCCAAGAAGCTTTTCAATTAATACTACAACAATAGTGCTGTAGTTTTCCTGATAAGAATATCACAAGTAATACCAGATAGTGAATTAATCAGTGAGAAACTACGATGCAATTTATGTTTAGAGGTCAAGTGAGTTGGATGAACTAGACTACATTCGCTGAGTGCAACCCATTCCTCATTCAGCATACATTTGCAGATTTGCTTGGTCGGGATCATCTGGATAGAAGAGCAGCATACTAATTGTGTACAAACACGACTACAACATGTTATCGTTATCTAAAAAGAAAACATACTGAACTCATGCCATGCTGGTGAATGGTGAGGACTTGAACATTGAAGCATCTCAAGCATCAAAACAAGGGCCCAAACTAAGGTAATCCCCTTGCATTCTATGACACAACTGTCCTGCTCATAGTCACAGAATTCACCAGAAACACCATCGACTTTCGACTTGGTTCGTTCGTCCCCAAACGCAATACGGTTCGCCCTAAATTCGCTCGGGGACAGTGAACCAAGTCGATGGGTATAGGAAAAAAAACGTACCACTTCTGGATGGAGGAATAAATTAAAAGGAAGGAAGAAGAATGGTGGAAGTGGAACAGTGTAAGAAGTGTCGAGATGAGATTATGAGAATTGGGAATGAAGTACAAGAAGAAGCCACCGTATTGTAAAAAGTATCTACTTTTGTCATTTCCCATTATATAAATTAATATTGTAATTAAGTATAAAGGTCAACACTTTTGGGAACTTGAGAGTTACTGTTAAAATGTTAATCCTAATTAAAGTACTAAACAAGATAATATTTGGCCATTAAGGATACAAAACAGACTGCATTTTGTTAATAAAACTTCAGTACATACTTGCGATAAAACTTCATTAATCTCATTAATGAATGACTTTATTCATTCATTAATCAGTAATACATACTTTAACTAATTAATAAAAAAATAGAAAATAAAAAATAAAATAATGAGTATACCCCCGTACCAGGTTCACTAGTAATGTCGAATTTCGACCCCGTACCCAACTTTCGACCCGGACTGTACCTCGACTTGTGTGACTGGGGTCTCCTGCTCACACCACCACCAGCAACCCGTGCCCTGCCAACCCTCTTACCTCACAGACCAATCATGCCTTTTGAGTAAGCACTACAAACACATGAGCTTTGCATCTTCAAATGGCAAAACTAAACCACTATAATTGAATTGAAACCCGAGTCAAGGTCAACCAAATTGCAACTCTCTGTACAAATAAATTAGCCACCTCCTTAGTTCTTACACAATGGAATTTATTGTTTTACACACCTATGCCTAACCTAAATATTTAAACCATAACTAGTATTTCTCCAATCAAGTAACTTACAAACTCTTCACTTGATTAGCTGTTGCTTTGGTCCGTAACACTGGACGAATGATATACTATAAGTCTATAGTATACTACAAGATATACTTAAAATTAAAACAATCAGACTCAGCACCCCTTCGTAAAATTCCAGCTGTTTCCGATTTTCCTTCCTTTCATTACTATTGCTTGGACAAACTCTTCCACAAATGATAAAACTAGCTCACAAAATGCATTGAATCGTAACCTAAGCTCAAAAGAAGCAAAAAAAAAAAAAAAAAAAAAAAAAAAATTATAATAATAATCAATTCCACAAAATAGCCACCAAATTGGACAATCAGGCAAATCAGCTTAATGCAAACAGATACAGACTTACATCAATCTTGGCAGGTGAAATATAAGAAATCGACATGTCTACAGATACGTCCATGGGCGCACCCTCATCGCGCACAACAGCAGCCCCAAATTCGTCCACTAAAGTCGCAATCGCACCATGGACCAAGTTTCCATTTCCATCCTGAATCAATTCGAAACAAGCATAAGAAATAGACACTGTATGTTTAAAACACTGAAGGAATTTGTTCTTACGGTGAGTCGAGGAGGAACAGTGAAAGAGCAGGAGAAGGAGCCGGGTTGGACTCGGCTGACTCGGACGCCTCTGAGGATGAAGTACTCGTAGAAGCTGGACTCGTCGTTGGCTCGATGTGGGGGGAAGGTTAGCCGTGAAACGGCGTCGGATTGATCAGTGGTGTATTTCTCCAGGAATTCTCTAGCTTTCTCCATTAGACAGTTGACCCTGGCAGGAACGAAGTAAGCTACTGCAGTCGATCAATTAATTGAGGCTTAATTACATATTACCGTGCTGTACATTTAAAAAAAAAAAAAAAAAAAAAAAAATAGGGCCTATGCCATCTGCCAATCCGTCCGCTGCAAACCGCACTCGTCGGTTGAAATTTTTAAAAATATCCGTTGTGGATCGAAAATTTAATCACTGCTTGAGCGAAGATGCAGGTGAAATCACCCAATTGACCATAAAAATTATATATATTTTTTTATTTTTATTATATAGTTATATAGTAAATATAAAAAATAAGAATTAATATGAGTATATGACCTCATTCTAATTTCACACAACAGAGAACTTATACATATGTATGGTGATTGTACTTGCTTATGGAGTGTTTTATTTCGTATTGAAACTTATTTTTATCTTGTTCGAACATATTATAGCATTTTATTTTATACGTTGAACCGCCCGCCATTCACCCGCTTAAATGTCAACCCACCCGCCATGGTTTGATAAATTGTTCACCCGCCATGGTTCAATATTTTGTCCACCCGCTATAGGTGGGTCGGTTGAATATTTGGTAAAAAACCGCTTGCCACCCGCCCGCGTACACCCATAGCACCGGTGTTTTTCGGACTTGAATATCTGGAAAATTACACACACAATCAAACTTACCTCCTCAATTCTATCGTGTATCACACTATCACTTGCGTTCCGGTATTATTATAAAAGTGTGAAATTGGTACTTAATATTTGGCACTTCCATTTTTGATACGTTTAATTATTAGTGTTTTGGTACATTTTATTTACTCATCACAAAGTATTAGGAAAGACTAAGTATATAAAGAGACTATAAAGACGAGTTTGTTTGCAATTTTACCATACTTATTTGCATTTCGCGGGTCATTGGGTCGGTCAATTCATTTTCGCGGGTTGAATTACCAACCTTGGTTACAAACATTACTTATATAGTTAAGAACATTACTTAAATATGTAAGAACATTACTTGAATAAATGACAACATTTGAAGATTCAATAACATATTATTACACTAATATCATATTCAATTACTCGATTTGAGTTAATGTTCTTCGTTGATTGGATAAGTTTCCGACTTAACTGAGTAATGTTCATGATTATTCATGTAAGGTTTCTACTTAACTCAGCAATGTTCTTAACATTACTTAAATAGTTAAGAACATTACTTAAATATATAAAAACATTGTGTAAATATATAAAATGTCATTTCTGATAACATTATAGAAATTTCTAAGAACATTACACAAATAATTGAGAACATTACTAATATAGTTAAGAACATGATACCCTGGGTCATCACTCATATACCTAAGAACATTTCACTCAAATAGTTGAGAACACTGTCAACATTGTTAAGAACATTATACTCTAGACATTACTCATATAAATAAGAACATTACACAAATACGGAAAAACATTTCTCAAAATCGTAATATATGGAGTTTCACACATATGAATATGTAAGAACATTGTTTGGATATAAAATAGACAACATAAGCTAATACATGGACTTTTCTTTTACGGTGAATTTCTCCTGGCCCCCTAATAAAGTTCGTAATAACAGATTAGTCCCTCACATTTGAACAATAATATTTTAGTCCAAAACGTATTTTTCGCGTTGACCGGTTCATTAAATAATTTTCACGTGGATAATTAAATTACAAATTGCACATCAACCTCTGCAAAGTTTAAAATAATTTCACAATTGACCCCAAACAATTTAAACTTTCATTTTCATCTTCTTCTTCATCAAACCTCCATGTCTCACCATTCTCCATCTTATTCTTCATCATCAATCTCAATTTCTTTTCAAATTAAATGTATCTTCGTCATCATCAACACACAATTTGAATTCAACTAACACTAAACCCTAATCCCTAATGTAGAGAAGACAAAAAAATTCCCATCATTAATGGAGCTTGAAGCTCCATTGATGGAGCTGTTCATGCTCCCTTGAACAGCTACGTTAATGGAGCTTCAAAGCTCCATTAACGGAGCTATTGATGCTTCATTAATGGAGTTGTATTATTTTCCTTGGCAAACTTTGTTGTTATTTATGTTTGCTCTAGTTATTTCCAACAAAAATTTGTTGAAAATTTAATTTGTTGATAATTAGTTGGTCACTTGTTAGTATTTTTCAATTTATTAAACAAGGTTGTTTTGTTGTTGGTAGTTTGTTGTAAATATGTTGCTAAGAGCAACAAATTATTTCCGTTGATAAGTTTTGTTGTTGTTGATGATCGCGCTATTTATTTCCAACAATATCCCAACGAAAATTTTTGGAAACTAATTTTGTTGTTAGTTTGTTGCTCTATTGTTGGTGATTTTTTATTTAATTTTACGATGCTAATTTATTGTTGGTATTTTGTTGCAAATTCGTTGCTAACAGCAACCGACTTAGTTTCGTTGGAATGTCTTGGTTGGTGTTGCCCAGTTTTTTTGTAGTGGAAAATGGAGATTCAACCTCCATTAATGGAGAAATTTAAAAAAAAAATTGAGGGGTTTGTGAAAGAAAAGGATTAAAAGAGACCTTATTGCAATTTGTTTTGGATTGAAATTGAATGGAATAAAATAAATATGGGTTGGTTTGAATTTATAATAAACTTTAGGGTTATAAATTGAATGTTAAATAATTAAGAGGGGTTAATTGTAATATGTAAAATAAAGAAAATCATTTCCGGAAAAATCCATGTCACTAATTGTCCTCCACGTAGGACAGAGCCGTTAACTTTTGGACTAAAACGTAATTGATTTATGAAACATGTCATGTGATGTTATTGTTCAAATGCGAGGGACTTTCTTGTTAATAGGGTGTTTGGAGGGGGGGGGGGGATTTGGTGTAATTTTCCCTTTCTTTTATCACATTTAGAGTTTCCTCAGGTTCTTCATTTGCCTCGTCAACTATGCCTGTCCGAGGGACCAACACGGATCCAACAGGCGGAACAATACTCAAGTAGGGGAAAGGTCCAAACTACCCTCCCAGGCCCATTGATTAGTATTGGATTACTGTTCACTAATGGGCCATGGGCCAAAGGTAGCATTGGTGTCCAAATCTGAAACGTACACTTGGCATCATCTTGTGAGCCACCTCATAAGCATGTGATAACTATAAATATAATGCAAGGTCCAAGACCTTAAGGCATTGTTATCTCCATCATTTTTATGTTGATCTTCTCTGTACAATGTCATTCTTCTTCTTTGACAATCCACTACAAAAAAACAGGGGTTTAGCGACGGATAAGGCCTTAGCGACGGATAGACGCCCATCTTAATGACGGGCGTCTCTAAGGCGAATTAGCGACGGATTTGTATCCGTCGCTAATAGCCACAGAATTGGCGACGGATAGGGCGTTGACCCTCCGTCGCCATTAGAGACGGATAATTATCCGTCTCTAATCGAATTAAGGCTAGAACGCCCTAATTCGTTGTTTAGCGACGGATAATTATCCGTCGCTAAACTACTTTTTTTTTTTAAATTTTTTTTAAAAATTATTTTATAATTTTCACCTTTTTTTTTTCAACAAATATAATAGTGATATGTCACAAAGGAGAAATTGCATTAATTAATAACAACGATTCGTCCAAAAAACAAATTATCCAAAATAAAGTCTACATATCCGAATATAAATCCAAATATCCAACAAAGTAAAAAGTAGCATAGTATCCAAAATATCACAACATCACTAAGACGAGGGGTAGGTATTCGCTCATATATACGAGCTCTTCCATCCTCGATTCATACGAGCTGCTCATCCCGTAGATTTCCAATCTCGACCGAGAGGAGTCACCGCTTCATTCACCATCTCGACACCTTACGTGTAAACACCACCATGTCCACTGAGATTCTTCTTTGGGACACGGAGAAGCTTCTGCGTCGGTGTCTCGCCATAACTACCAAGACCATAAACCCGACCCTTGTTGTCGGTGGGTTGACTTTAATAGAAAGATCCGGTCTTGTTCTTCCACGGACAACTCCTCACCTCGAAACCTCTCCGCAATGATCCGCTCCACCTCACTCTGTAATAGTCAGTGTATCTGAAATGAGCTACAATTTCATATTTAATTTATAATACACATGCATATACAACACTTAGCAAATACACATACATGATAAGCTCGGACTTACGGTCCACCAAACCACGTTCTTGAACTTCCCCATCTTCATTTGCTCTAGCAAGTCTTGGGTTGAGTTCAACTAAAGAACATTATATATTGCAACAAGTAGTTAGTAAGTTGGTAGGAATGCAAACAAGTGGTAAATTGGTATAAATGAAAGCAATACACATGTGTACAAATCATGTTGTAATCAGAACACACATATATATACTTCTGACATCGGCGATCGGTGATGACAATTCGTGACCGAAGTGATGCTGGCGAGCCCTTACCATCTCGCGGTTCGGTCGATGGTTACACATTCTTGTAGGACTGATCCTCGACGTGATTAAGGCTCCAATACTCATGCCACATAGCCCACTCTTCGTCCCCAATATGCCTATACTGTGGCGACTTTCCTTTGTCTCGGTATTTTTTCATGTCAGCCACCATATGCCTATACAGGTCAGAGCCCAAACTCTCGAAAACAGGCCACATCTGGGGAATAAGGCCAGTCGGAATGTAGTATTTTTTCTACATTCCAATTCCATTCAAAGTAAAAATTAATGCCCTAAGGTCACAATTTCAAGATAAACAATGGTGCATTTCACCCAAGTGGCTAACATACCACACAAATCGTCTCAGCCTTGAGTGTGCTCCACTTTTCGCCTCCCTGGCCCGGCAACTCCCTCCTAAGCTTGAATATCTCATGCAGGTCGTCTGAAGATTGCTGAGGCCACAACCTGCAGTTATGAATGACATATAGAAGAGTACATATATTTATTAGACAATTCATGTGACATATATATAAACACTTATCTTAAGTTATGTTCTACAAATGTATATATAATACTTACTTCCTCCTGCCATTAGGGAACAACACCAACTTCCCCTCCCACGTAGCACCATCGACGATCTCGGTATATGGACACCCGTCAGGCGGGTACTGTCCTGGCCCATAACCACCACCAGACGTCCCCATGCTCGATCCACTGGGAGTCTGACTAACATGAGAGTAGCTGCCCGATCCACCAGGGCTACTCTCAGCAGTCAGTGGTGAACCCTGGGTCCCACTAGAGCTGGGAATCTGGTAACTACACTTTCTTTGCCGGGGCATCTGCAAAAAGCACATGACAAACACAAACAAATTGTATTAGTATAAATGAAGACATGAGTTGGCATGTAATGGGAAAAGTAAGCATATAACAATTAAGATACATATACTACTCTACACTACACACATACTCTGATCCTCGTCACCAATGGTTAAGTCTACATATATGTCTCACCATGAGAAGTCTTGTATGTCTCACCATGAGAAGTCCATGCAAATGTAATCCATGAGAAGTCATCTCTTTTACGCTTCCCCAAATTCTCATAATCCATGAACGGCTTGTATGTCTCACCATGAGAAGTCCATACGTCATACTCAGCTACAAACCCCTTACGTTTCAAGTGTTCCACTACCGTTTCTGGAGGTAAAAATTGTTTATTTCTACATTTATACTGGGTGCAAGGGCACTTCATCATCCCCCACTCAAACAATTAGTCTGTGTCAGTGAAAATGTAACGAAGGCATCAACCCCTTCCACAAAACTAGGTAAAACTCTGCCATTAACTATCCTTTGGTACATCCATGAACGATCGGTGTTCATTGGATGATTATATAACCTGACACGTTTGAATTGATTAGATCGTATTTTTTCAACTCGATTCCCATTTCCCCATTTCTTGCATGTTATAAAGTTTTTGTCTCTTACCAAAATTCTCATTACAAATAAAGCATTCAAACCCTTTAATACGAATTTATAAATTATAAATTACATGCATTTTACGAATGTAATAACCAACTTATATCAACACACTTCATTAATTAAATTCTCATAATTTATAATCTAGTACATGTATAAATTTATCAAATGAAACAATTGCAAATCTTAATTAACATACTTAAATAAAAAATACGACATACTTAACATTATACTAATTAACAATTCAAACAATTGCACATCTCAAAGTTAATTAACTAGATAGTAAACATATTAAATTAGGCTAAATTAACTAAATTTTCCAAATATGTCAAAAAGTTAGGGTTTCAAAACGAGGTACTAAATCTTCATAATTTTACTAAATATACACCAATATCAAATTAATTAAAAGCCCAACATACTTACAAACATACTAACATTATACTAAAAATTCAAATTCACAATCAATATATATCAATTGCACATCTCAAAGGTAAAACATTACCTAATTACCTCTAAACTAAGTACTATATACTCTCCATTTACATTCAATTGCTCAAATTAGTCCAAAGTAACAAAATCCCCAAATATAAAAAATTAGGGTTTACCTTCGAATCCGGAGAAATGAGCGGATGGAATTTGAGATTGACGGCAAAATTGACCTCCTTGATTCACGAGCTTCGAATGGACACGAAGAATGGACAATTAAAATGGTTGAGATTTGGACCGGAATGGCTTTGGCCGAAATGGGGAGAAGAAAGGAAGAAGAAGAAAAAATGGGGGAGGGAAGCATTCTGCTTCCCGTAATAACCTGCAACTCTAGTGACGGATAGACTATCCGTCGCTAATAGCGACGGATAGTCTATCCGTCGCTAGAGTTGCAGTTTTTCGTTATTTTTTTTTTAAAAATTCTGGTCAACTAATATAACGACGGATAAGCATTTCCGTCGTTAGATTTAACGACGGATAGGCTTATCCGTCATTAGATCTAACGACGGATGTTATCCGTCGCTAGAGCTAGCGATTCGTCGCTAGCTAGCGACAGATTCCGTGGCTAGAAAAAGGCTTTCTTGTAGTGATCCAAGCATATCATCATTGAAATGAATAACCTCTGCAATCAGTTGATCCCGAATATGATGTTGATTAGAATATAACAGTTAAACACATGAACATATGATATATAAGTGATAACATTGATTATATAAGCACTAACATCGAGGGTATAACCAACAACATTTATTTTCCAACCTGAATGAGAAGATAGTTATAACATTTTGCGTACGACATAATAACGAAAACATTACAGGCATTTCCATGAACATTGTAGTCATGACTCAGAACATTTCATACATATTTTATAATAGTAATGGCAAGATACTTAATTAATTAACTTTGTAGTCATGCAGTTCCAGAAACATTGTAGCCATATGTTGAGAACATTACAAAAATAATGTAGAACATTTGAATAGTTTTCTACGCGATTTTTTTCATATATGTTTTCAAATTTCGACTTCTATTGTGAAAAAAATCATTCAACAATTAATATTTGAATCAAAACATTGTTGAAACTTACATACTAGCATATTTTGAGTAGATCGGTGGATAATCAACCAAATCGTAGTAAAAACACCAATTTTCGAGCATATATTTATGTACTCTATTTGGTTGAACATCCGACATATAAGCAAGAACATTACATAGATAAGCCAAAACATAACACAAATTAGCTAGAACACTTGAAACAAAAATTACGCGATTTTCAGATCTGATTCGAAATTTCAACTACAATTGCGAAATAAACACCGATTTCACATAAATTATGTCGAGATCTAGTTGTTCATACATTCGAGATGTTGTTTCTAGTGATCTCGAGCTTGATTTAGTCGAGATGTAGCTTTTTCCGGTGAGTTTCTGACGTTGTTGATGTTTTCTCCGGTAGTTTCGAGCTGAGATCAACGGTTTTATGGCAGCAATGGTGGTTTTCCGGCGAGCTGAGACGGGTTTATGGAAGCAATGGTGGTTTTCCGGCGAGCTGAGATCGAGGGTTTTGGGAGCTGAGATTTTCCGTTTTTCTGTTGCGTTGATTTCTGCGCAATTGTGTCTGAATGTTGGGCTTTTTATGTATATATAGTAACCCGGTTTTTGACCCGTTTTAAAGACCCAGTTGATGGCCCCTAGTTGGGTGGGGTAGTTTTAGTAGTTATCTATTGTATTGGGACAATTGTATAATTATAAGAAGTTAGTCTCTTAGATCTTTCTCTAAAGGTGGTCTCTTAGGAGACTCACTCTTTACTCATTATTGTCCACCTTTGATCCTTCGTTAGTCTAAATTAACGGTTTGATCAACTTTGATTACAATAGTACCAAAATTGGATTAGAAGTAAACAAAAAATACAACAATTGTACCGTAACAACTAATTAAATGTACCAAACACGATTCCGTCAATTTAAAAAAGGAAAAAGGAAACGTGTGAGCTATAGTACTCCTAATTTCACAGTTCACAAAAAATTTGTTGTTTCGCAAACTTGCAATGAAGTGTGACTTACATAGCTTTCCACCCTATAATATTGCATTCGAAAATATATACTCGAAATATATATTTGATAACTTAATGAAGCGAAAAATAATTGCACTATAAATATATATACGGTAACTCCACACCGTGAGACTCCAAATTTAAGCTCTAAGATTCATACAAAAGGAGAAGAGAGGCAAGAAACAGAACTTCTATGATTCAGGCAACCGCCTTTATGGTCCGCCCCTATTGTCTTGACTGGTAGAGTTCTTCGCGTTTGGCCAATTGGGGGTAGAGTACGTTTTTTACGTTAGCAATAGGTGTAATAATTTCCGAGATATTATTTTATTTATTTATTGGGTAATTAATTACACTTTCCTTTTATTATGGAGGAATTACTTTTGAATTACAAGATACAAATGTTCGCAAAATATTATTTACACAAAATATACCAAAAAAGTGCCAAATCAACTTTCACATTAAACTAGAAGAATCAAATACCATTGATAATATTTAATATTATTGTTAACTGAAATTACAAAAACAATAAGGAAAAGGTAAATCAATTTTTTTTTTTTTTTAAGTAGAACAAAAGAATTTCCAAAACGAAGCCTCTGCGAGGTTTTAGACAGTAACTGAGGATACATCTTCCAGCATTGCAGTAGGGATAAATTGATATTACATCCTTCTCCGCCTTATGTAGATAATAACATAAATAACAACGATATGATAGGGTGGGGACTAAAGATAATTTGCACACTTTGAAGATACTTGGTATCAAACTCTAAGGCAAAATGATGTAATCTAGTCACATTTTGCTGGTAGGCTTACTGAACAATGAGTGCCGCCCTTGAGCCACTACTCCCCAGTTGTTTTGTTCCGTATGAGAACACTTGTCCCAGAGTAACCGCCTAGCTTTCCTAAACGCCTTGAGGTGATCTCCAGTTCATCCTGTCAATCAACCGAGTGGAAGAAGAAGGATGCACAATTGGAAAAAGGTTTTTCAATTTATATTCACTAGAACAGAACTCTAAAGAATATCCATCATCCGTGCATAATATAATTGATCTCAAAAGAAGTTGCAATGTGCCTTCATTTTTTTTTCTATTTCTTTTCTCTTGATTAGGGCAATAGACAACTGGAAAGAGCCCAACTAATCATTTTCATCAATACATTTTCTAGGTCAAAATACAAAGTACGCATGCTGATCTACATAAAAGAGATGTTAAACATGTTATCTAAAGAATACATATCATGAAATCAATATGCTTAGCAAAGAATCAAATTCACACACAGCTTAAACATCATGCTGGAACAACTACTTTCAGGAAGAGAATGGCATAAAGATAGCTTCATTGCTCAAACTACAAGTTAAAAATATGCCTCTCCATTTCTACAACCACCTCTAATTTGTCGCAGCTCAGAAAATATCACCACCAGAAACCCCAGTCATGTCATGTCTAAAACCAATAGCCACCTTTTAAATAGCACTCTGAACAGAAAAGCTTTACGGTTCAAATGGTAAGGACTAAACGTTCTATGCAAATCCTAAGGGATTACAGGAGGACGGGTCAAATGGAAATTCCCCTCTTCAAATAAACTTTACAAGTTCTCTTTTGTTGGGATCTAACCACTTTTTAAATAAGTTCTTTAATTCTTGTTAGATTCTATGTCTGCTCTTGACGGATCTATAGGTTTTCTTGATCAAACAATATCATCCAACGTCTTTACAACTTAGCCATCCTATAATGCATGTAACAATGGCTTACGACAGTGATCAGTCTGATATAGTAGACCTCCAGAGTCAAAACTCCAGATTCTCCTCACAGAAGTCCATTTTTTAATTTCCCTTTCCTAGTTGTAGTAAAAAGGGGTTCAACCACCCCTTAAAAGGTAAGTATAGATAGTTATGCCATAACTTATAGGAACATACCCGGATAGTCTCAACTCTCAAGTGACGTGGGATAGCTAACACTAGAACCACTTAAATAGCTAGCATTGGCCTCAACAAGTACATTGTAACTAATCTAAAGCAAATGCACAACTTTATCACCAAAATTGACACTAAAGTAATCACTCCCAACAATTCACATGGTTTTCACAATGCAATAGATGTTTGAGCTTTTCAGCAAAGGTGTAAAATCGTTCACCTACATTCAACTTAGCAGGTGAAATATAAGAAACTGACATGTCTACCGACACAGCGGTGGGCGGTACTCCCTCCTCGTGCACGATAACGGCCCCGAGTTCGTCCACCAAAGTCGCAATTGCACCTGTAGCCAAGTTTCCATTCTCATCCTAAATCAATTCGAAATAAGCATAAGATTACCGAGAAAAAGAATACAGCAAAATTAGTTAGGCTATGATGCTCAATTCTCGAATTCAGAAAATGCGGAACTCAAAATCGCAGGTACAGAAGGATCTGATTCTTACAGTGAGGCGAGGAGGAACGGTGAAAGAGCAAGAGAAGAAACCGGGTTGAAATTGGTGGATTCGGAGGCCTTTGATGACGAAGTACTCGTAGAAACTGGACTCAGCTAGCGCTCGATGCGGTGGGAAAGTGAGGCCCGAAACCAAATCGGCTACATGTGAATTTCTCCAGAAACTGTCGAGCTTTTTTCTCCATTTTGACTTTTGGACATCTCACTCGCTCTCTCTGCCTTCTCCATCTTTACTGGATGGATGTTGCTTGTGTTTACCGTTAATTTGTGTTTACTCACTGCTAATCTAAGTAATTATCCCTTAACCGTCCACTATCTACCGTATTAAGCACACTTTCCATGTAGAAAATGTAAAAGATTAATTATATACTGTTCATCACAAATTCACAACACCAACTTACAAGACTGTATCTCAAAATTCACCGTACGTATTTTTAATATTGTTCTAAGTTCAAATCACCATCATCTGCAGATAACATTA
Organism: Plantago major; assembly: GCA_026545765.1. Classification (NCBI taxonomy): domain Eukaryota; kingdom Viridiplantae; phylum Streptophyta; class Magnoliopsida; order Lamiales; family Plantaginaceae; genus Plantago; species Plantago major. Next base: position 1,156,939 of record CM048840.1, read on the forward strand.
GTCAACATCTCCAATATCTTCAATTAATATATAATATGATATTAAGACCCCTAATCTACATGGAGCACAATCGATTAGTTGTAATACTAGTAAAATTGTGTTTTCACCTGACAAATAAATGAGTCTAATATTAAAATTTAAATATACATGATATAAATATTATAATATATATTTAAATTTATACTTAATTAGTTAAAAATTCAATCATATATTATGTTTATTATATGAGTAATTAATAAAAATATAAATTTTGATGATTATAATAAGTAGCGTCTTACATGTAGCCGGACTCATACTCTGAAAAGATGAAGACCTTTCTTGTACTCCGACTTGGACCGTATCCAGGTCCATTTGAACCTTAAACTTTCCAGGGGACTAGGGGTGTAAATGAAACGAACGTTCGTGAAGATTTCACGAAAAATTTCAGTCAACGCTCAGTTCATGTTCGAGTTTGACCTATCCGAACAGTTCGTGAACATGTTCGTTAATAGACGAACACGAACATATAATTTATTGTTCGGTAGTTGGCGAATTGTTCGTGAACAAATTATATCTATAATAATTTTATATTATTTTATATATGGAGTATAATATTTCCTAACCTAATCTATCATTTCCATTTTTACATAAGTTATAATACTCCCACCGTCCCAAATTCATTTTCCCGCCCGAACACAGATTTTAAGATAAAAGTGAATAAAGTAGGAAATATGGTAATAAAGTAGGAAAGTTGTTGAATAAAGTGGGAGAGATAGTGAATAAAGTATGAGAGATTGAATAAAGTAGGAGGGAGATTTTTCATTAAAGGAATGAGAAGTTCAAATTGGGACGTCTCAAAATGGAATGCGAGAAGTTGAATTCGAGACGGAGAGAGTATTTTCTAACCTAACCTACACAAGACCTATAATAGTTCGCGAACTGTTCGTGAACATGTTGAAACCTTAATGAACTGAACATGAACAAGTGTTTAGATGTTTGACGAACATGAACACGAACATGAACATGACATATATTAACGAACAAATGTTCGTTAAGGTCAATGTTCGGTGCGTTCGGTTCGAAATACACCATGTAGGGGACCTCTAGTGAATTCGGACCAAGACCAATCTCAAACCCTTTTATGTAAACCCATTTGGACATGGATCTCTTCCTTCACTAATTAAACGTCTTTCTCTTATCTAGCATATAAATCAAATACTTGTGCAGGTAAAAATGTGTCATTCATTTTAATTCTTCTTCAAAGTATAAATCTTACTTATATTTGATATTATGAAAATCTATACGTACTATTTTTGACAATTAGGATCTGTTATTTTCAACTGAAATTTACTGAACTGAACTGAACTGAAGAAATTATTGTGTAATAATAATAACAATTATATGATGGTATATATAATCACAATTAAAAAAATATATTATTTTTGTCATCTTTCTCACATTCTTCCTACTCTTTTTTCTGTCACTTTACATTTTTATTTATTATTGTATAACAAACTTTAAAACCAACCGGGTGGAAAACAATATGAGAATGATAACTCGATTAAAAACGAATTTTAATCGTCGTATAAACTGTCTTTGTCTATTTTTTTTTTTTTGAATCGGTGAAATTTACTACAACTTGAAAACGTTTACAAGAGTATGGACAATGTTCGGCAAATAAAATAATTAAAAGCTTAACCAAAATCACTTGTCCATAAACCATGCACAATCTCGTGTCAACAACTTTACATCAACACTCTTTTTTTCCAGAACCTCCAGAACTTCAATTGGATAAATTTTCTTATTTTCCTCGTACAAAAGATCGGGTGTGTAAATAAATGATAAAATAATAATAATAATAATAATATTACTATTATTATTATTAACAACAACAACAACAACAACAATAATAATAATAATATGAATTTACTGAACTGAACTGAAGACGAGCTGAACTGAAATGAAAGAGTTTTCAGTTGAAAAGAACAGAGCCTTACTCCTGAAAAATAGGAGGGACACTTGTTAGTTCTATATGCTGACATGTTCTCGAACCTGATATCGATTTTTCAGTGGATTAGTCGTCTCGTAGTTTTATATTTTCTTTACTCGGATTTACTTTTTAAACAATTTTTTAACAACAAACTTTCGGGTAATCGATATCAATATATCATCATGTTAATACACAAATATTTATTTGGGACAATCTATATTATTATCCTAAGCAAACTCAACTAGGTAGTTATTACTAACAAAAAAGAAGTTACATGGAAAAAATATATATATATATAAAAAGAAATTGAAAAAAAACTCTACCGTTACTCTTAATGAAAAAAAATGATATCAAATGATTTCATGATACACAAATTGCTATATGACTTTAAAAAATAGTTTTGGTTCTACTTTCACCCCTTTCACATTTAGAAAATGTCTTATTTTACATAAAAAAAATTAACATATCACATAATCCAAGTATTGTGTTATATAATTCACTTTCAAATAATTTTTAAATTTATATTAGACGAAATGTGAGTATACGTTTATATTGTCAAAGAAGAAAAATGTTTAAAATATTACACGCGGGGACCACGTGTCACAAATATTAGTTTTTTTCTAAACAAAGAAAAATACTAGACCGGTATATCAAATAAAATCATCATGTCAAAAACAAAAATCATAATATTTTAACATAAATATATATTAATTGTTGAAACATCATTTTGTACACAAAGTCTCAGGTCTCTAGATAACTTATCTAAAGACGGCCTATGTTATCAAAGAAAATCATCCATTATTATTAATCAAAACGTTTATGTTGTTAACCAAATAAGACTCGTTGTAATATGAAAAAACACCAATGTTAAAAACATATGTGTTTTGATTAATAAAATCGATGATTTTCTTAACAATATAGGTCCGTTTCTAGATAAATTATCTAGAGACCGAGACTTACTCCATTTTGTATACTAAACGTTGACTATTTAAATCAAATAAAATCTCCAATTACGTTTTTAAGATTGCAACCTGATCTTTCCTAGGATACTTGACGTTAATACAGACATAAGTATGCATCCATATCTCATCAACATGGACCCCATTGTAGAATCTTCCCTCACAATGAATAAACAAAAACTCCTCACATGCCCACGTTCACCCACACATATTTTCTGCAGTAAATCACTGGACCTTCTCTCCTTTTCTTCTTTGTTCACAGACACTAAGCATATGTTTTCACGCAAATAAATTACTTTAATGGAGGGTTTATCGAGGGTTCCTGTCGTTGTTTATGCTTCCTAAGATCCCCTTTCATCCCCATCCTCTCACTCACTCACCAGCACAATAACTCACTTCTCCTAACTCACCACTCAGTCTTTTTCGCACTTCAAAGCGCAATGTTGCTACAGTAAATGCACCGATTCATTGCTAGTCCTACAAAATGACTCACCGATCCAACACCCGATCTAGGGCCAGAACTCGCTCCGAGATCCGAACCCGAACCAGAGCCACCACCACCCGCCGCCTCTCCCCTTGCTACCGCCACCCTGACGAGCCTGCTACAGGCATTTGCCCTGCGTGTCTCCGTGAGCGATTATCTGGTCTGGATGCTTCGATTCCTTCTTCCGATGCGCCGCCGGAGCTCCGCCGAAGCAGGTCGGTGGTGTCGGTTGCGAAATGCGAGGCTTCGTCGAGTAGAATCGAGCCGAGGCGGAACTCGTGCGACGTTGTTTCAGCTCGGAACTCGCTTTCTGAGCTGTTCGATGTGGACGATGTGAAGGCTGGATCTGATGCGGATGCGAAGGTGGAGACGAAGAATTTAGGGCTTTCTAGAGTGAGTTACACTGTTGTTGAGTCAGAAATTGGATCGAAAGGTCGAGATGAGGGGATTAGGGATTGCCGTGGGAAATTGGGGGTATTGGAAGTGGATTGTGTGGAGAGTGACGAGGAAGGTGAGGAAGGAGAGTTCAGGACTATGAAAGAGTATATTGATCTGGAATTTCAGAATAAGAGTAAGAAGTCGAAGGAATCGAAGGGGATTGGAGGGAGTTTGGCTTCTGTTTTTAGCAAGACGTTGAGGAAATGGGGGCAGAAGAATAGCAGTTCTAAGGTAAAGAAGCTTGGTAGTAGTAGTAGTAATGAGAATGGTGTAGATGGATGCAATAGGGATGGAAAGTTGTTTGATGAAGGGCGGAAATCGGAAGTACATCATTCTGAATATATGGGGAGAAGAAGATCGTGTGACACGGAACCGAGGTTTTCAGTTGATGGTGGTAGGGTGTCGTTTGAGGAGCCACGGGCTTCGTGGGATGGTTATATGATAGCTAGGACTATTCCTAGACTTGCTCCAATGTTTTCTGTAGTTGAGAATGGTATTTTGGGAAGTGTTAATAGGTTTGAGAATCATAGGTTGTCAGTTGATGGGCCAATGCATGCGATTATGGAGGATGATAGTAGCTCTGGGGGTTCGGGCAATTTTCATTCAGATTCCTCATCTTCGATGAGAGGAGGAAGTAGCTTTGATCGGTCAAGTTCTGTAAGGAGTGCAGGGAAGAAAGTGATTAGTTCAGAGGATCATGGTCTATCTCCTGCGAACGTTAAGTTGGTGATTACAGAGAAGGAGTTGAAAGATTGGCATTTGAGTGCTGGTAAAGGTGAAATTTTGGAAAAGATTAAATCGTTTTCAAGAGAGAATGCTCCCGTCAGTGCAAGTAACTCAATTGTCCCAGCCAGGAAGTCTGTCAGATGGCGTAAAATGTGCAATGTTTTTGGAATTAAACCAAAGATCAGCGAAAGTAAGCCTGAAGCCTTTAAGGGAAATGTAAAAGACCCCTTAAATGATGATATCAGTGAGAAGGAAGACAAGGAAGACAAGGAAGACAAGGAAGTTGTTGGTGATCTAAAGGACATTAGTAATTGGAAGCTTACACGCTGCAGCAGCGTTGTTGGCTCAAGAACTTCATCTGAGGCAGTTGGATCAAATTACAGAAGGAGAAGTGTTGATAATGCAGGTTTATGGGCTTTCAAGGAGGAGGAGCTTACACCTGCCAATGGTGCTTTAGCGGAGCTTGAAGGTGGTACATTACCTTTCTATATGACACCGTTGAGGAGCTTGAGGAGGAGTAAGTCTGGAAAGTTCAAGCTTCATACCTCACATTCCTTTGGAGGGAATGTATTGCAATTAAACTGAAGTTAAAGGTAGGCGTTCTCTGCAATTATCCATTTGTAAACCATATAGTAGATGTTTTTCCTTTTTGAACGATGAACTGATGAAGTATGTAATGCTGTCAAGTATATGTTTTAAACGCATCATATTATACTGGAAGTTTCTTCTGAATTCTTCCATTTGTTATTTCAAAGTCCTATTTACGTTGGATCTATTGTTGCTAGCTATTGGGTTGTCGGTATAAGCTGCACGTGTGCATGGTCGTAGTTTGGCTTGTCAAGTAACAAGTGTAGAAATTGGTGAAAGAGCATCCCTACTCAACTATGATCTTAATTGATGTAGTTGAGTTTCAACATCATGCTTGTTAAGCTATATTGTGTGGCGTATACTTATTTTCTACAGTTCCTCTTGTTCTATTGACTGATGCACTTGTGATTGTGGATTATACTGCATACGCCGAGTCTTGGAAATCCTAGATTCCCAGTGACCCTGCAACTGGAAGCTTACTTAGAAACTGTTTCTAAACTCTAGATAAACGATTTGGGGATTCATCACTAGTAGCGTTTGATGTCGAGTACTCAAGTTGCATGCTAGGTGGTAAAAGGAAGCTTGCAGATACAAACTATATGCCGAAACCTTTGCACGTTCATTTTGGGTTGCACATGTTTGGTCCTTTATTAAAGTGAACTCTGATACAGATAAATTAACGTGTCTTTCAGTGAATTGAACTTAGATGCAGACATATTAACGTGTCCTTCATTGGAGTGAATGCAGACATTTTAACATGTCCTTCATTGGAGTGAATGCAGACATTTTAACATGTCCTTCATTAGATGCAGATATACATTAACATATATGCAAACCTGGTTAACTCATGATCCAACAACTCCAGTTTATAACTACGAAACAAAGCAATTTATTAAGTTCAACAAGTAACAAAGTGATGACTACAAGAAAGCGTACACGATAGGCCGATAGCTCTATTGCGCCGAGGAGGGCGAGGGTGTTTCCGACCAGTAAAGATCAGATGAGGCTTGGCAGGGGACGGAACTACTTCCTCTGCAGTATCCAGGGCCACTGTCAGCCTGGGATGAAGGTTGCTGTCACTGCCAAGTGAACCACTATTTACTGATTACTATTTACTACTCCATGTACAAGTATGATTTCCCAAATGTTGTGTGCTTATGTTAATGGATGAGACTGGTACTGTAATCTCACTAATGTATCAACCGGTGATGAATTAATGAGTAATGAGTCTTGTTTCCAATAAAAACGACTTGGACTGATTACAAACGAAAAAGGAAAGAAAGCGTTCAGATTTATTCAAACTCCATTGCACATCAATTTTAGTCTTAGTTCACAACTGGTTCATGCTATGCAAACATCTTACAGCCCAAAATGCCCATAAATTGTTATAAGCTCTTGCAAAACCCCCCAACTACACGCGAATATAGTTAACACGCAACTTATTCAATTTCACTCAAACATATGCATCTAGCACCCGAGTTACATTACAGCAAAACACCACCATTGCCTGCAACGTAAGACCACTTCAAATTCAGTAATAGCAGCAGCTTCTACACCAGAACATCACTGGATGTAAAACCCTTTCTCTTGAAGCTCGCCTACAACCTCGTTCCTCATCCTCAACCACAGTTTCATCGCCTCCTGATCAAACTTCTTGTCCTGCAAATCCTTGTAATAGTTATACGTCTCCTTGTCGGACTCAACCAGTCCTTTTGGCCCAGTGGTGGTACCAATCATCCCACCCTTAGCAATAAACTCATCCATGGCTTCCGTATCACCCGGATAGGGAAATTCTCGCCGTTCATAAAGATGAACCATCTCCTTCTCTTCTTTGGGCTTTGGCTTCAACTTTTTTATTTCACCCGGATATCACTTCGAAGTGTTTTTCATCTAGGCATTATATCGAACAGTTGGTGTGCAATCGAATTCGCAGATGAAAACTCGGAAATTGTAAAAAACATAATACCCGTTTACGGGAAACTATCATATACCTGTCCTGGGATCTCGTAGTTGCTTCAGAGGCATTGATTTTGCTGAAGAAAAGCAGTAGAGATTGAGATAGGGCTTTATGTGATAGAAATTTTAGCTTTCTGTGAATTTTTTGCTGAAATAATTACATGAAACCCCTTGGGATTATTGTAAATAGACAAATGTCTCCTCAAGGTTTTGTGAATTGCGAACATGTAATTACGGATGATTCGGATTAATCCGAAAATCCGGATCAGGATTAAGCAAGAAGCCCAACAACTTCCGTACTTGATATACGCTTATTTGGAAAATGCCACCATGATATCCATCTATCCCAATTCGAACATAATTTATTAAAAATTGTACCGGTAGTTACACCCCTTCAATTCAATATATAAATATCAAAATTACTAATTTTAGGCTTCTAAATATCGGTTTTCTTTTTATTCAACTCAACATATATAAATGTAATATCAATTATCTCAAAAGATGAGAATAATTAATTTTTCTTTTTGTAATTTCTCCATTATCCGAAAATGAATACAATACTTCATAAAGTACGAACCTTACTTTGGAGTAACAATGAGATGATAATAACTCAATATTACTTTAAACTTCACTATATTCATCTAGCATCGACACTTTCAAAAGGTACAATACATAGTTCAAACTTTACAATCCCATTGTTGCTGGGTTCAACTTGAATGAAGGTATCCAAGCTTGTATGTATTGTCTAGCTGTTTCATACACAGAACAATTCTGTGACACAGTAAGAACAAAGTGGAACCTGAAGTAGTGACTGATACAGTCTCTCAAGCACAGTTTCATGCAGAATCATGACACAGGAGGAACCATTTACTTATCTATAGACAACGTACAAACAGAAGAATCTTCAAATGACGCTAGTCGCTAGTCATCAATGAAGACTTCCAACCGGCTTTTTGTACGTGTACCACCTCGCCACAACAAGAAACACTCCCAAGTTCAGTACGCTCAGTATAACCAACAGCCAAAAAAAGTAATCAACATGGCCATAGTTGAGATTGTCCGGTATCCACCCAGGACCCCCGTTTCGTGTGCTAATCCTGGTAACTATAGTCACGAGCAAAGTACTTAAATAACTCCCTAGAGCCACAGTAACGAGCTGAAGCGCTGAACATAAGCTTCTCATGGCATCAGGCGCTTGCTCGTAGAAGAACTCCAGCTGTCCAATAAACATGAACACTTCCGCACATCCTATGATAAAATATTGTGGAACTTGCCAGAATATCGACATTGATATGGTCTCAGCCTCATATAAGTTATGCCTTTGAACATATCTTAGCCTCACAATCTCCAGGACTGCAGCAAATAGCATGGAGAAAATCGAGATGAAAAGTCCAGTTCCCATTCGTTGGAGTTGGGTCAGCCCGTTTGGTTGGCCAGTGATCTTACGGGCCACAGGGACGATTATTCTGTCGTAAACTGGAACCCAGAATATGACACTGAGGGTGTCAAATATGCCTAGTGATGCGGCTGGTATGTCGAAGTTTGAGTTCCCCACCCTAGGATTCATTGTTAGGCCCTGTATCACGAATAAGGTGCCCATTTGTCCGTATACCGTGGTGAAGATGATGCCTGTGGCCCACACAGGTAGCAATCGAATTATGGCCTTTAGCTCCTCTACTTGTGTCACCGTGCAAAGTCGCCATGAGTCAATTGATCCCTTCATGTGGTCTGTTGGTGCCTCCACGGCCGCCCTATCAAGAAATCTGCACGCGAGAGACTCTTATAGTCAGTTCTCAGCTCAACCTATTTCATAATGCTTTGGTGGGCAGTTTTATGCAGAAAAATGGAAAATTCATGCTCATATATCAAACTTGTTAATATGGTACATGTTGCACATAAGACAGGTTTGTATGCTATTATACTTCTTGACAACAATATATCAAGTCATGGTTAACTGGTAAGATATATTTACCTGAGATCTTTTGTATGTTCAAGCTTACGGCTTCCTTTGATGACAGATTCAGCATCTGCAGTCTCATACAAGAGTGACTTGTCATCAGGAACTTCAATCTTATACTTCCTAAAAGAAGCGACCACAACCTGACAGATTCGTGTCAAAGGACTTCCACCAGGTTTCTGGTTTCGGTACAATCGAGTTCCTGAAAAGAAAAAAGCCACGGCTATCGCCATGGCTACAGCTGGAATTCCGAATCCCCATCCCCAACCAACATGGGTTTGTATATAAACCAAGGCTGAAGCAGCTATGAGGGCACCGATGTTGATTGAGAAGTAGAACCAGTTAAAAAAGGAACTCTTGTGCTTTTTTTCAGCCTCATCAGCATCATCAAACTGATCTGCTCCGAAGGATGAAACACAAGGCTTAATCCCTCCTGTTCCCAGTGCAATGAGGTAAAGTGATAGAAAGAAAACTCCAACTTGTGTGCCTGACGCGTTACATGAATCTTTATCGGAATGTGGTCTCAGACCTGGAACTGTTGCTGATAATGTCAACAATGTCATCCCCTGTATCATATTTCATAATTTACCAGTCTTCCTTCTCAAGAATTTCAGTCATTATACTCTAAGCTATTCTCTGCACTTTCAAATCTAAGTACTTTAGAGTGTTATCAACAAAATTTCTACACAACTGCCTCTATGACGATAAGTAGTTTCAAATTTGAATCAGTTCCAAGTTTAAAATTAGTGTTATGGTTTTGTGTTCTGTTCACTGATGTGTTTTGTTTCCGCAATCATTTCAGAATTAAAACTCAGTCAATCCAAAAGTAAATGTTCGAGTTACATGAATGTCTTTGATGAACAAACAATACAGCAGCAGAAAGCACATCATAAATTGTGTTAAAAAGACCAATCAATATATGTTATCAGAATGTGCCCTTTAATGTCTTATACAGAAAACATAGTTTCATTTCATTACTATCATCCATCATATTCATATCCAATGCAACTTCATTCAAGAAATGGGGAAAAAGAAATACACATGTTGCTGCAATCATTGAACAGGAAACTTACAATAACATATATGATCGAGAAACACGCTATTGTCCAGTATCTCCCAAGATATGCATCAGCCACAAAGGCACCTATAAGTGGTGTGATGTAGCATGTTCCGGACCAATTCGTCACATTATTAGCAGCCGTGGCATTATGTTGGCAGAGCTGTTCCTTGAAGTAAACCACTAGATTCGAGCTCATTCCATAGTATGCCAATCTTTCGCAACATTCATTTCCTACCAAGACAAACAAATCACTTCCCAAAACAGTCACAAATGCGTTTAAACATAATCAAGAAATCAAAGCTTCATAGCAGGAACTAGAATTGCTTCTCCAAATCCAAACACAATACACTCAAAAGACAGACAGCTACAACAAAGGGTGTCTTAGTAGTACCTAATATGAAAGGGCATGCTTTCCAAGTCCCAGTTTCATTCCTTTTCGCAGGATTACCGCGGTAACTGAATGTCCCATCTTTAGTATATAAATCTTCTTCTTCCATGGCCATATCCAAAAGCTCAATTAGAACTGCTAGCTACTGTTTCTACTTTCTACAAGTATCTGAATCTACAAACAGATAAAGGAAAGAGGTCATCATAATAAGCATATTTTCAAAGACAAGGACATCTACAACTACAATTAAAAAAAAAGGGGAATAACAACAAAGGATCAATTTGCCGAATAAGAAATGAAATACTATTAACTAAAGAAGATTCTGCCAGCAACGCATTAAACGGCACGGTGTTGGGCAAAATGACAAACGGAATGCAAACAAGAAATATGTGAGTGAGTAAGTTGAAGATCAATCAAGGTTTCACACAAGAAGCTGGTTTTGAGTACCTACATGGAAAAATCATTCAGCTGATCATGTGTTTTTCTCTTTTTTTTGGGTTGGATTTAAGTGAATATTCGATGTATACTCACACAATGTTGACTTGGTTGAAGACATGGCTGAGAATTGAGGAATGAATATGTAAGATAGTCAACAAAAACATCGAGTAGAGAGTGTGAGCCAGAATCATGGAGTTGTCTAATTGGTCCAAGGTATAATTAGTCATGATTCATTAGGAAATCAGTGCCCTGGCCCTGGAAACTAGAAGGGATCCACAATTCCACATTAGAGAGGTACTGAGTGATACAGTTAGAGGGAATAACTATTAAATTATCTAAAATATTACATATAAAAAAATTATTTTAATTTTTTGAGGGAAGAATCCATGCCTGCTTATGGGTCCGCCTTTGGTACCAATAATGTTTTTTTTCATTATTATTATAATAAATTAAGTAAACAATATCATTAGACGATATTTTATGAGTGCATATTTAACCTATTTTTTGTGTGCATTACAAAACAATGTTCGTAGTAAAAACTATTAATGTTTTTTTTAATATCATAGTAATGTTGTCAATCCATTTTAGTCCCTTTATAATAACAGTCCCTCATGAGACTTAATCTTTGACAAATGAAATACAAATGAAACCCCAAATAAATTTGAAGTTTATAAAATCAGTTATACATTTAATAATTAATAAGTTATAAAACTGATTTGGTTGGCGCTTACGTAACCAATATATTTCACACAAAATAAGTTTAAATGCAAGACTTTGTTATAAGGTTAAGTTTAAAATTTTGTAAAACTAAAGTGTAAAGTATGGAGTTAAATTTGCAATTTTGTAAAAAAAGAAAGAAAGTTGATTTATGTAAAAAGTTTTGTAAATTAAAATGTCATTTGGCATCGGCATTGGCCTTTTTTGGATAATCACAAAATTGCATTAATGATCCAATACAACGTGATCACTAGTCGAACGATATTTAACTCTTTGTACCTTTATCAGCTACTTTAATCCGGTTTTAAGATTGTTCTCTTGTAAAACTATAAATATATCACACCATCACTATACACCCTCCATAGTCTCCAAAGTCCAAACTATCATGAGAGAAATTGTGAAGTGTCAATCATAGGCTTGTATGTATGTGTATATCAATGATAAACAGAGAAACCACCTTCTAAACCAAAGTTACCCATACAGTAGAGATTGAGTTAAACTCATCTGGTGCATTTCAGGCAGAGAAATTCAATGGTAGTTCAAATAAGAAGTTTCATGGAGTGACATTGTTCACTGAATTTCAATGATATTTAAGCACAATGCTATTGTTCAGAAACATATACTATGTGCAGACTTTGTCCCTTAACTGAAATAAAATTGTCCATGATACCAGACTCCCAACATGATTACTGAGTTGCTGTAACTTTCTTGTATTTGTATCGTTTCGCCACCACGATGAATGCACCCAGGTTGAGCACGCTAAGCACAGCAAGAAGGAAGAAGAAGTAATGCAAATGACCATGGTTCAAGTTCTGAGCTATCCATCCAGGCCTCCCGTTTTTAGTACTTATGTCGGTCACGATTGTCACCAAGAAAGAACTCAGATAGTTACCCAGTGCAGCTGTGGTTAGTGACAGGGCTGAACAAAGACTTCTCATTGAATCAGGCGCTTGTTCGTAGAAGAACTCTAGCTGTCCAATGAACGTGAACACTTCTGCACATCCTATGATGAAATATTGAGGCCCCTGCCAGAATACTGTGATGGGAGTGAACTGTGTATCGTAGCTATTGTCTCTTCTCACAATCCTGTGTTTCCAATGTCAAGTGATCAGATTAGTCGAAGATGGATACAAGTAAAGTTGGCAGAACTACAAGATTATTGCAATGACCAGGTCTATATACGAGGATTTCACAAGCCTTGTGGTCAGAAATGTAGTACATCACAACCGAAGGCCTATGAAATATTGCTAGATTTCACTAGTACCTATGGTAATCAGCTAAATGAACTTCTCTCAGCGATTTTAATTTAGAAAGCGTAGTAGAAGTCAGTTCTCAATAATCAACTGCAGATAACTCACCTTAGTCTCACTACTTCTAGGACTGCAGCAGATAACATGGCGAAGATGGATATGAATAGACCGACGCCCATGCGTTGCAGCTGAGTCAAGCCGTTCTTGTGGCCTGTGTACTTCCTTGTTAATGGGATTATGAAACGGTCATAGATAGGAACCCAGATAATGACACTAATCGTGTCGAAGATGGATAGTGAGGCTTCCGGGATGTGGAAGTGTTTGCCCAATCGTGTGTCCATGTACTCTGCTTGAAGCAAGAACAAGTTGCCCATCTGGCCATACACGGCACTGAAGATGATTCCTGTGGCCCACACGGGGAGCAGGCGGATGATCCCTTTCAGCTCCTCGACTTGTGTCACGGTGCAGAGCCTCCATGGATCTTTTGCACCCTTCTTAAGATCTGATGGTTTCTCTACTGCTGCCTTATCAAAGAACCTGGACAAATGACACTCATTAGTCGAAATAAACATGTTAACTGAACAGTCATCAGGTATATAGTATCAGCCTATCAGGAACATACCGATACTCATCTGAATGCTCAGCCTTGCGGCTGCCAACAATAGCAGATTCAGCATCAGCAGTCTCATAAAGAAGAGCTTTGTCATCAGGTACCACAACTTTATACTTTCTCAACGAAGCCACGACCACTTGGCAAAGACGAGTCAGAGGACTACCTCCAGGTTTCTGATAACGATACAAACGTGTAGCAGAAAAGAAAAACACCACGGCTATTGCCATGGCCACAGCAGGAATGCCGAACCCCCATCCCCAACCGATGTTTATCTGTATCCAGACAATGACTGAAGAGGCAACCAACGCACCGATGTTAATTGAGAAATAGAACCAGTTGAAGAATGAGCTCTTGTGGTTTTTCTCCTCTTCATTGTTATCATCAAACTGATCTGCTCCGTACGAGGAGACACATGGTTTGATGCCACCAGTGCCTAATGCTACAAGGTACAGTGACACAAAAAATACTGTAGTTTGAGAATGTGTAGCTTGGCACACATCTCTGTGAGTACATGTTGGCCTTATGTGAGGAACCGTGGCAGATAATGTCAGCAGAGTCATTCCCTAATCCCAATCAACGACATGATATTAGTTTCAGAATCAACTGATCAACTTTTACAGTGTGCTATAAGGAAGCTTACAAGAACATAGATGATAGAGAAACTGGCAATAGTCCAGTATCTTCCAAGATAAGCATCAGCAAGAAACGCGCCAACCAACGGCATCATATAGCAAGTCCCAGACCAGTTTGACAGGTTCTTGGAAGAAGCTGTATTGGATTGATTGAGGTTCTTTGAAAAATACTGATAAAGGTTTGAGCTCATCCCATAGTATGCTAACCTTTCACAACACTCATTTCCTGCAAAGTTTCCAACATGTCATCGAAAGACGAAAACTCTCACACTTGAAGAGTTGAAGGTAGTATAAGTGATCGTGAACTACAAAGTCTACAAATTTAATCATAGACCCTGGTCAATGGAAGAATCACCAGTCCAATCTAGTGTTATAAATTACAATTACATGACACATTCCATGGAAATACAGTTTTAAAAACAAGAATCTCACCAAGAATGAATGGACAAGCTTTCCAGGTTCCAGTTTTCGTCCTGTCAGCAGGATTGTTACGGTAATCCACCGTACCATCTTTCGTGTAGATATCCTCCTCTGCCATGGCCACCGTTTAGGCGAACTCGATTCGGATGTTTTCCCTAGAAACTCACACTTTAGCCTGGAAACAGAAGGGAGAGACTGTTAGAAATGTAACTTGTTTTTTAAATATTCCTGTTACATAGACTTATAGCAGTAAAGTATATCAAAGTTTTAAAAAGAAACAAAGACACTAGAGAAAAAGTTCTGAGAAAACATGAATCTTGGAGGAAAAGAAGTAGATGAAACATGGCTGTACAAAGATTACCTTGGCCGATGAAATTTAGGAATGCATTGTTGTTATTTACTTTCAGATGACAGCTTGTAGTAAAAGGACAATTTTATGAATTTGAAAAGGACAGTTTCTTCTTTTTCCATGAAAACATTATGTGTGGTTCTTTTTACTTCTTTTTCCATGAAAACATTATGTGTGGTTCTTTTTATTTCTTCTCTGAATGCATTACCTGACTACGGACTAGAAAGTCTAGAATTATTGAATTACAAACATTGTATTTCGTAATTTTGTTAGTTTTTGCCTTTTTGTAATCAAAATTTAATTAGTAGTGGAAGATATTAGATATTTTAGAACCAAAAGGGTAACGCCATTAATTATCTACTTCTCAATTATCATAAAGTGGCAAAAACGCGTCTTAGACTCATCATATTTGCTAAAATCTACTCTAAATATATGCTTAGTAAAATTGTTGGTCCAGATAACGGCAAAGTAAAAGACTAGAGGGGGTGAATAGTATTTTAAAACTTTTGTCGATAAAAACTATTTCTCAGATATCTGATACTTAGAATCAGAGCGCGGAAGACTTAATAAAGATAAGTGTAGAAACAGTTAAAGTGTGTGTGTTGCTGAAATGTAAATACAGAAAGGTAAATAACACAGCAAGTATAGTGGTATCTGGAGGTGGCGTAATCCTCCAACTAATCCACTTCGGTCTACCAGAGACCTAGAATTCACTAGTAACGATAATTTGCTCACCTTACAATAATCCTATTCTAAGATTCTTAAACAATTGGTTCCCAACCAAATGTCCCCCTGAGTTGCCCAGCTTTCACAACAAGTACTTCTGTCTTCGAAACCTTTGAGTTATTCCACTTCCTAAGTACTTCCTATACTCAATAACCTTGGGTTATTCCTTAGTTTCCCAAATCAAGTACTTCCTATACTCCGGTAACCTTGGAGTTATTCCCTGATTTTTCAAACTAAGTACTTCCTGTACTCCACGCCAGTGATGGTGTTGGTTTTGGTTTGAGTTGTCAGATGAGCTTCTTTAATAACTTATTCAGTTATTCAGATAGCTCTATGAATCAAGTATACTTAATACACTTTTCAATGTATGGTATCTTGTTCTTTTTACTGACCCAAGTCTTAGATAAATGTTCAAGAGAATGAATCTCAGATACTTGATCTTTCGTTTCAACTCTTTCACAGATAGCTGTACTTGTTTAGGATCAGGACACTTAGAACTTCAGTGTTACTCAAGATCAAAAACTTTGGTCGCAACAGAAAGCTTTGAGGATAAGTAAGTTGCTTTTAGAGAGTAAGATGTTCAGTTCAGCGTAGTGTAGTGTGTCTCTTCAAGCAGTCTAAGTGTTGATATTTATAGATGAATTTGAGTACCGTTTGAATAGTATCCGTTAGGCTCAAATTCAAACTATTGATATCTCGTATAATCTTGTAGCATGTTTTGTCTTCTTCTTCGAAGTCGCTGCTTTTATTCGCACATCTCTGTCTGCATTAAATGCATTGTCTTATACTTTTGTCTCAGTAGTGCCAACGGAACTATGCTTTGTATTAGAGACTAGTGTTATCTAATTCTTTGCACGTCCTTATCTTCAATCTTCAGATACCACTATTTATTGAAACAACTTTGTTTGCAATATATATATTTCTTTTTCAGAAATGTGATTAATGCTCAAGGTATCTGAGAATAGATATTTGTGGACACTTTCCTTGTTTTCAGATAGGCCTCTTATTTCTCAGATATCTCTTGCGACACAGTTTGTTTAAAACTATTCGTGTCTTCAAGATATCTGGCTAAGATATCTGAAAAACAGTTTCAGTAATCTTGTGCAGTTTCTTCAAGTCTTCAATGTCGTTGAGTTTGTTCTGCTTGGATGTCTTCTTCTTGGTCTTCTCTTCATAAAATAAAAATTACATTTCGAGACCTAACATCCTATACAAGATTAGCTAGACTATCATACTTAGTGGATTTCCTCTTTTACAATGTTCAAGTGAACCAAGAGTACTAATCACCTTTCTGAGACTAAGATAAGTCATCATGTTGCTGATCAAAATCTAAACAGATATTTCTAACAAAATATCTAACAAATTTCCCCCTTTTTGATCAGTCAACGATGACTATCTAACCTATTACAAATCTGGATGAGTGAACAATCCAACACTTAATCTTTTCTTAAGATCTTCAAATTTATTTAATTAAGTGCAGAAAGTAAACATCAACCAAATCACAAGGTGTGATCTTTGCTGACAAGTTATCTTTTATAGAATACTATCTGAGAGTAAGTTCTTCAGATAAGTTATAAAGAGAGATTACAGATAACTTCAATACATAGAACAAGTTTGGCTCACAAAAAAATACAAAACTACATAGTAAATTAGGACAACAGAGTAACCAAGCTCAAGTAAACATCCTAATAAACTAGTCTTCAAGTCTTCAATCTCTTCAAGTCTTCAAGATTTACGTGGATCAATCACAAATTTCCTATCTCCAAACCTTTTGATGTCATCGAATAATCATAGAGAAGTGTTCGACGAGCATCTCGGTGTCTCGCAAATCCACGACCTCTTTATAGGTTTTGGTAGGATTTTCTTGACAAAATGTTTGACCCATAGGTACTTTCCCCACTTCGGGCATGCTCTATTATGATATCGAAAGCTTGAAGTATTCAGAGATAATCCTCGGACATCGATGTCACCCTTATTGATCTTGATTAGATAGAACGATTCATAGGGTTCTACAAGAAGTCTTGCTCTTGTGCTCTGTTCTGTGATATTGAATTCATGCACATCATCCGCTTTCCATATGGACATTCATCGAGAGGTCCTTTCTCATGGCTTCAGCTCTTGACAACTTCAAAATCAACCGAGCTTTAATGTGATTGGTGTTGATCAAGGTTGGCTTATCTTTTCTCCATGCCATAAGTTGTTTATGGATTGGTTCGAAATCTTGATTTTACCAATAGATGCTTAAGTTCGTAATCCAATAGCCATTTTTCTGATTGATGCACCTGTAGACAGAGGAATCATTGTCATACTTCACATATTCTATTTTGGCTTCTTCTGGCCTGAGTGGAAGTTGACTTTGTCTTTGCTCAGCTCTTAGTCTGTTCCTTCTTTGTCTTGAATTCTCTTTGGGGTTGTTGCTTGAAGAACCACCCTGGATAGACTTGGTATTTCCAGAGGTGTTTTTAGCGCTAGGGGCTTTGCGACTATGGGCTCGATTAGGCTTTCAATTTTCCTTTTTACGTGAAGGAGCTTCATCTTCATCGCTTTCCTCATCATCATCAAGATTAGATCTTGTGAGAGTTTCTGACCTTCTTCATTGCCCAGGGATTTGATTTGACCTTCTTCTTCTTCTTCTTCTTCAGAAGATTCATCAATCCCTTTAACTTGTCTTCTCCTTGGAGCCTTGGTACTCCTTGGAGGTTTCTGTGCCATGGACCTTGTTATCATTTTAGTTCCTTCAGTAGGTTTCTGGGAAGCAGCTACTATTTGCAAAGCAGCTTGGCTTGAGGAGGGTTCATTGATTACGGTGGTGGTGGGAAGTTTTCATGTTTCTTCTTCCTTTCCGAGCCGCTTTGACTCAGATTTCTTCTTGTTTTCTTCTCCTTCTTCCCATTCCCCCTGACTTTGAGGTCCATATTTGTACATTCTTTCCCCTTTAGTCATTGTTGGCTGACTCAGTCTCATAAAGGAATCTGAGAGAGAGTTAAAGTGCCCTTGTAAATAATTATAGGCAGTGACCAACTTCTGAAGTTCGGCTTTGAGCTCCTGATTTTGCTTGATAAGTCCATTGTCCTTATCAGTGAGCTCTGCCAATGGGCCTAGGATGGCATCTGCTTTTCCAGCAGTGTAACTTGCCTCTTGGAAAGCTTTTTCAGCTAAAGACGCATCATCGTCCCTTATCATTCCCAGATCTTTCTGAGAAATGACTATGCTAGTTGTTCTCTGAGTGATGAGCTCAGTGAACTTTCTCATTTCAGAGGGGACGGAGGCAATTACTTCCTTGTTCTGTGAAGACATCTCCTTGTTCAGATGAGCCAGTACTTGGTACCTGTTCATGTATTCATTGGAGTGGACATTTGACAGTTTGTTGAATATGGTAGGAGCAATCAGCTTCCTTTTTAAGTGAGAAACCGCTAAATGTTCATTGCGGTGCTCTGCCAAAGTCTTGTCTTCTTCATCATCTGAGTAATCAGCCCAGTGATCTTCATCCTCTTGGACATTTTCATCGATTGTATCGAGTCCAGCAACCATCTCAGAGATTGGTTTCTTTCCTTTCTGGGAGGAGGATGGTATTTCTTTTGAAGATGATGCAGCCTTAGCATCATGCTTGTCTTCAGATACTTCTTCAGTATCGAGTTCTTTGGTGATATCATGCACAACATCCCGTAGCTCTTTAACCTCAGAGTAAGCAATCATTTATTGTAAGTATTGATCTTGTAATTGATCAAGCTTGTCTCTGGATTTAGCTATTTGATCTTCTAGTTGAAGATGGAGCTGTTGTTCTTCTTCCAACAGTTGTCTGAGTTGAGCAGATCTGGTTTGAGTGTTTAATATTTTCTGATTGGTTTCTTCAGAAAGTTCAACTACTTGTTCAGTAGTAACTGGGTGTTGGTGAGAAGATGGATGAGTAGATTTCTGAGGAGATGGAGACGGAGATTTCTGTGAAGTCTTTTCAGTGTGCTTTTCAGCAGTTGAGGCATCATTTCTTAGCGAAATTCCTCCGGTCCCTGGTGCAGGGGCATCATCATCATCCTTTTTGTCTGTGTCATCCTTTTGGTGATGGTCAGTGGGAGGTTCATCGAAGTCATTTTCGTTTATCTCTTCCTCCTCATCATCTTCTGATACAAGATTGATCACTTCAGGAATAGTGATCTTCTGCCCATTAACCTCTTCTTGTTCAGAAGGTATAAATTGCAGAGTTTGGGGCAGGACTGGCTGAAATGCCATTTGTAATCTTGTCTGACCATCTGCCTGTTCAAAGGCTTGTATCAAACTATGGGCCACTTCTCTGGAGAAATCCTTATGCAATAGAGTCGCAACTGTATACTGTTCGGTAGGGAACATTGCATGGATGTATGTCTCCAAGTCAAGAGCTCGTGCTCGTCTGTTTGGTTGATCTGTGATTCTCAATATTTCAGAGATCGAGCACCTTAACCTTTGCCATTTCTTGAAGCATTTAATGTGCTTTGGCGGTGTGAGCTTTGAAGAAGGGACGTGGGTCCTTGTCTCAACATTGGGAGCACCTTTCGGCACTTGTTTGAGCTCGAAAGAAAGAGTTTTGAGTGAGCTTCAAAACTTTTACGGATATCTCGAGGAGGTGTAGTTTAGTTTCGAGTTACGAGTAAGTACTTGTGCTCAGAGACTTGTTCTCTTGAGACAATTGGTGTCTCGAGATATCTTGTTAATGAGGGAGACTTGGAAGTCGGTCCTCATCAACCTTTCTTTCTTGAACACGAATTAACATTATCACAATACTTAGGAAATTTTATCAAGAAAACTTTAAGTGACAAGTCGATATCCGAGAGGTCAATTACCTCCATGGGAGGCTCAGATACTTGTCTCTCGAGACTTGCGATCTCTGGAATCTTTTCTTGTGATGAAGGCCTTGATGCCTCATCAATTTCCATAGGTGCAGGGGATGTCGCAACTCTGTCCCCTTGCACTTCTACTTCTGATTGATCCTGTGAGTAGAAAGTATTGAATATTTTTAGAAGAGATATAAGATAACCCAAGATGAAGAATACTTATCACTTGATTTGTCATATACCTTCATGCTAGAAGGCTCAGTGATGTGTTCTTCAGAACCCTTGTTGGTCTCTGGGTTTGTCTCTGGCATTTCTGCCTTATCTTCTTCCATCTCAGTTGGAGCCTGTTAGAAACATTTGTTTTAATGATTAAGCACATAAACTTATAACTGAAGAAGTGTTATCTTAAGAATCCATTATTACCTGTGGCACAGGCTCAGATATCTTAAGAGGCGAGGTTGAGGAAACCTCCTTCTCAGTTTCTGAGGTAAGCTTTTCAGCTTCCTCTTGTTTTTGTGTTTCTAACTCAGCCTGTAACAAAGAAATTTTATGAGTAACAAGATGTATAAGCATAAAAAATTTTCACAAGATAAGAGTTAAACCGCCATTACCACCGAGCAATTTCAGGCTGATTGGTCTCTGGAACTTGTGACCTTTCTATACTTTGGTCTTCTTGTCCCAGTGTAGTTTCTTTGTTTGAAGTTTCTGGTACTTCACACCTTTCCTGAGTATGCAACTCAGTTGCCTCCCCTGGTTGATCATTCTGAGGAAATGTCTCAGTTTGATCCCTCTCATTGAGTTGGGGAACCTGCTCTTTTGCAGGATTTTCTTCAGCATACTGTATTGCTGGTAATTCGAAATGGAGTTCATTTACCATTTCATCAACCACTTGTGGCTGTTGTGGTTGTTGTGTTTGTGGTTGTTGTGGTTGTCTGGAAGCAGAGGATTGGTCAGTAGAATGTTCTTCCAGATTTTTAGATGTGGCATTTTCATCAGCATCTGCCAGCACTAAATTGCCACTCATCAGGGCTTCTTGGAGTTGTGCGTAAGAAACGTTCCCTGATGATGTGTTTGCACCAACAACCTTTGCTATAGGTTCAGCAACCTGTGGTGTAGGTTCTTCTTGAATACCTTATCACGATTCTTTATTAGAACCTTAGCCCTCTTTGTTCTTTCTAGGACTTGAGAGATGACTAGTGCATCACCTTCATCGTCAGAGCTCTCATCAGCATTAGGAACTGATTGGTCCATTATTCTTGCGGTTTCTGCAGATAGGGCTTGGTGTTTTTCACCACTTTTGGCAGCATTTATGAGTTCATCAGCAAGGCTTTCTGTAATAGTCTTCACATTTCTGGAAGCACTTTCTCTTGCTGAGTCTACTTGTTCAGTAGTTGATAACTCTTTTGCAGCATTGATGATTTCATCTGCCTTTATCAGTTCATCGGCAATGCCTGCAGATATCTGAGAATTGACAACCTCTTTGGGTGTGTCTTCTGATCTGCCAGCAGACTTCTTTCTTGAAGTTCTGGGCTTCTTGGTCGCAACCTTTTCTTCAGATACCTTTTCAGACTTTCGCTTCTTAGAACCTTTCTGAGACCCAGTAACCTTTTTCATCAAGTTTGTATACTCATATTTGTAGAGTAGGTTACTGTTGGCTATTTGAGCTCAATGCCAAGCTTCTCCAGCAAGTAGCATATCTTCAGACCATATCCTACTGTGGCCTTTGGCTCAGCTAGTCCTTTGGCAATCTTAGGCTCGAAGCCTTGAATTTTCTTCACAAACTTCATGAAGGCGTACTTTCCCCAGTTAAAAGGGTTTTCCAGCCTTTTGTCTTGTTGATTCAGCAAGAACATCATGATCCATCGTTCTTGGCTTATCTGGTCAGCACCTCCTTGTAGACCATCAAAGCATCTGTGAAGAATGCAAGCCAAGACATCCCGGTGAACCATCGGATGTCCGGTTCGGATGTCAAGAAGCTTGAACTCGATGGGTGTATCGATTTTCAAGATCACACACGCCATCTGATTCTTTAACACCTTCAAGGAGTTCATCATCCTTGGTGTTTATTTCAAAATCCTTTCCAAGATTTTGAAACTCAAACAACTTACAGAAAGTTGTTAGGTCTAGAAGGATTTCCTTTCCTTAGACTGAGGTTTTGACAGACACTATTTCAAAGGTTTGAAACACAGAAATAATCTCGAGTTGTTGTAGAATTCCAACACATCGAGTGATGAAATTCCACTAGGCGAGATAGAAAGCCCTTGATTTGTGCCTTTTCAAGCATGTCAAGAATTAGCTTTACGTCGGCTTGGTTCTCTATTCCAAATGTGAGGTATTCTCAACCATGGCACCACCCCAAATCATTCTGATTTGAAGTCCAATGGTCGATTAAAATCTCCTACCAAATCGGTTGTTCACAATAACCAACTCTGGTGCTTTTCAAAAGATACTAGTGGAGGATTGAGATTTCAGTGGTTGAACCTTTAGGGCCATCTCTTTATATAGTGTAGGATTTGAAATTGGTGTTTGAAAGAGATTTGATTCATAATTCTTTGCGAAAAACTTAATCTTGATTTGCGAGATTGTAGTAGTTTGCGAGAGTCAAGAGAAGGATTTGCTATTTTTGTGCAAGATGAGTTTTGATTAGGCAAAAGTGATTTCTATGCCAAAATCCTATATATATAGCGATTGAATCCCAATGCATAAATACATACAAATTGATTTTGTGTGTAAGTATCATGTTTTTGAAAGTAGCGTGATCAAAAGCTAGTTCGGCATTAAATGCTTAGTGGGCCATGTCTCAATTTCAATTCACTATTTACTCAATTAATTTCACCGCATGCATCAATCGCTTAATTTCATCAAGGGTCACCATTGCTTTTTCAAAGAATGATCACAATCAACAAGTGTAATTGTGCCCATTTAATGAATTTTGGCGACTTGCTATCTGAATCACAATTCTGTATGACCAAGAACACTGTTTGCATCTGAATCTGTCTTATACTTAGGATTTTTCCAAGTTTTTCATCAAGATAGAAATAATGCGAGTTTCAAGAGAGTAGTTATCGCAGATAGTTATACTATTCTCTTTTGTGTTCCCTGTTTATAGAATGATTCAGATATCTGAGTTCCCGTCTCAGAGATCTTAAGCTATCTTTTTGCTTTTTAGCCTTTTTGACTTCTGGATACCCGTTCCAGATTTCTCTTTTCTCTTCTCTAGATACCCGTTCCAGATACCTGAACTCTTTCAGTTCATTGGTAGTTCAATTAGTCCAAGACTATGTCTTAAGGCTAAGAATCTACTTTCTTGTAGTGGCTTAGTGAAGATATCTGCAAGTTGGTCTTCAGTGCCAATCTTGAGTATCTCTATATTGCCCTTTTCAACATGGTCTGTGATGAAGTGATGTCTAACATCAATGTGCGTTGTTCTGGCATGAAATTTAGGATTCTGTGTAATCGCAATAGCACTTGTGTTGTCACAGAAAATGGGAGTTTTCTTCTCATCGAGTCCATAGTCTTTAAGTTGTTGTTGTATCCACAGAATTTGTGTTGTACAACAACCAGCAGCAATATATTCAGCCTCTGTGGTAGAAGTTGCAATTGAGTTTTGCTTCTTTCTAAACCATGAGATAAGTCTAGTACCCAGAAACTGACAAGTTCCTGAGGTGCTTTTCCTATCAAGCAGTGATCCAGCATAATCAGCGTCTGAGTACCCAGCTAAACTCAATCCGCTTTCCTTAGGATACCACAATCCTACATCTACTGTACCCTTTACATACCTTAATATTTTCATAGCAATGTTGTAGTGTGTTTGCATTGGATTTGTCTGAAATTTAGCACATACTCCAACAGCGTATTGAATATCAGGTCTACTTGCAGTGAGGTAAAGTAGTGAACCTATCAATTTCCTATACTTATGTTCTTCAACACTCTTATCTAATTCAGTATAGGTCATTTTGGTTCCAATGCTCATAGGTATCTTAGCATTCTTTTCAGAAGGCTTAAGATTGAATTTTGTGAGCATATCTTTTGCATACTTTGTTTGACTAATGAATATTCCATCATTGAGTTGCTTGACTTGAAATCCTAGAAAATAATTCATTTCTCCCATCATGCTCATCTCAAACTTGCTTTTCATGATATTTGCAAAGTCATTACAAAGTTGCTTGTCCTTAGATCCAAATATGATGTCATCAACATATACTTGAACTAAGAGTAGTTTCCCGTCATGATTTAAGGTAAATAAAGTTTTATCAACTTCACCTTTCTTGAAACCACTTTCCAGAAGGTACTTGGCCAAAGTGTCATACCACGCTCTTGGAGCCTGTTTCAGTCCATACAGAGCTTTCTGTAGTTTATAGACCATTCTACTTTCTGAGGAAACTTCAAAGCCAGGTGGTTGCTCAACATAAACTTCTTCTGCAAGTTCACCATTCAAGAATGCACTTTTGACATCCATCTGATAAACTTTGAAATCTTTATGAGCTGCAAAGGCTAGAAAGAGTCTTATTGCATCAAATCTGGCAACTGGTGCATATGATTCGTCAAAATCTAAGCCTTCAGTCTGGGTAAATCCCTTGGCAACCAATCTTGCTTTGTTTCTGGTTATTTCACCAGATTCATTCATCTTGTTTCTGAAAAACCCATTTAGTTTCAATCACAGATATTCCTTCTCTAAATGGAACTAGTTTCCAGACTTTGTTTCTCTCAAATTTATCCAACTCTTCTTGCATTGCGTAGATCCATCTTGGTCTCCTAATGCTTCTTCTATATTTTTAGGTTCAATATTCGAGATGAAACATCCAAAGAGAGAATTAGCATTTTCAGCTATTGCTCTCCTAGTCCTAACACCTTGATTAATTGGTCCAATTACATCCTTTGCAGGATGATCTTTGATCCATCTCATCATAGGTTTAGTGCTAGTAGGATCAATATCCAAGTGATTTGAATGTGAATCACTAAGATTAAGATTTGATACTTTTTCAGTATCTGAGACATCTGACATATGGGAAATGTCATGGATATCTGACACTTTTTCAGTGTTAGAGATATCTGGAACTTGCATTTCAGCAGTCTCAATTTCAGATACCTCTTCATGATGAAGGTTCTCAGTAACCTGTTCCATTTCTGGAAAACTCATAGGAAATTCCTCATCATGTCTGTGAGTCATCTTGTTGTTACTAGGCATTTCAAGCTTTTCTACGTCAGAGTCATCCTCACTTTCCATAATGATGTTTCTCCTTTCTGAGGATTCTTCTTTAGAATCACTCAGTAATAGTTCTTTGAACCTTTCTGAGAGTTCATCATTAGGAGGTGTTTTCTTATTTCCTTCATAGAATACAACATGAATTGATTCTTCAATTTTCTTTGTTCTTTTGTTGTAAACTCTGTAGGCTTTGCTATTTGTGGAATAACCAAGAAATACACCTTCATCTGCCTTTGGTTGAAATGTTCTCAGATAATCTTTCCCATTGTTTAGAACAAAACATTTACAACCAAATACTCTCAGATGTTTGATATTAGGGGGTCTACCAACCAAGATTTCATAGGGGGTCTTGTCATGGTGTTTGTTTATCAAACATCTGTTCTGAGTGTTCAAGCTGTGTTTACAGCTTCAACCCAATAAATTCACTTATTTCAGTGTCAGCTAGCATTGTCCTTGCAGCTTTTTAAGGGTTCTGTTTTTCCTTTCTGCAACACCATTTTGTTGAGGTGTTCTTACAGAGGAAAGTTGGTGTTGTATACCTTTGCAGGTACAAAACTCCTTTATGTAATTGGTTGACAAACTCAAGATTACATGGTCTGCTCGATTGCAGATACCTTGTCATTTTCATGACTTCAAGCTTTTTCAAAGAAGTTTGGTATCTCCACCTCGGCATCGATTTGTGTTTCGAAGACAACCCAAGTGAATCTTGAGAAGCCATCTACAACAACCGCATTATACTTCTTTCCCCGCATAACTAGTTACGATGATTCAAAAAGATCCATGTGCAATAGTTGCGTTGGTCTAACACTGAGTGTCCGATTTTGGACTTGAAAGAGATCTTAGATTGTTTCCCATCCGACAAAGTGTAATGATACCATCCTTTCTCGAAGATGTTCAGGAAGGCCAACCACTAACTCTTTCTTGGCAAGTCTGCTCGTAGTTTTGAAGTTCAAGTGACTCATTCTTTGTGCCATAACCAAGGCTCTTCCGGTGACCAGATTGACTCACCATGAGACATTCTTCATTGTGGCGGATGCCCAATCGGCAACATAAAGACCGCCTTTCCGCCAACCAACTAAGACTTCGCTTGACTCATTGTCAATTAGTTTGCGATTTAGCTTTGAATTTTATAGTAAAATCCTTGTCTAAACCGCTCATGCTAAATAGATTATATTTAAAATCCTTAACATGTAATACGTCGCTGATTGTTAAAGTCCAATTTGACGCTAAATCCCGAGAGGGATTTAATTCTCCTCCAAAGAAACTGATATCCGTCCGTGTTGCAAGCTTTGTAATCGACCAGATTTGCTTTGTCTCTGTCATGTGCTTTCCGCATCCACTATCAAATAGCCATTGTGCTTTAGTCCAGAAGCATCACGCACAACAGAAATGTGAGATTAGGTTCTCATATCTTTGATGGAACCGTCAATTAAAAGATCTTCCAAGAGGAATCCATTTTTGAATGAATTTCTTTGAAATATTCTTTGTCTCAGAACGTAAGGAGGAATTCTATTTGAATGAATGTTATCATTAGTAAGAATTATTTTCTTCCTCGTGTTCCTAGGTGCTCCATATGATGCTTTCAGATACTGTCAGTTTCCGAGTTTGCTTTTCAAAGAACTTAGCTTTCTTGCCGCTTTCTTCTAGCCCGGCATTGATTTTCAAAGGCTTGATTTAACTTCCACTTCGATAATTGCTTTGAGCAATTCTAGCTTTTCACCATCGTTCTTGCTCCCGCTTGTACTCATGAGCAAGTTGTTTTCCGATGCCTTTGTAGCCAATACCGCTTTGAGCACTTGAAGCTATCTCGAGATCTTTTCTCAGCAGCTTTGCTAGTCTCTGGTTGGTCCAATTTCTTTCCAGAAAAAGTGACATGGGAGAATTTGCCAGCTCCTGCAATTCTACCTTTTTGAGAGACATAGCACTGTGGGTGTTTACACTTTTCAGTGATGTGTTTCTTTTCAGAGACGTGCCCAGCAGTTTTATTTTTGACTTGTTTTTCCCACAAAGGTTTAGTCGCAACTGCCTTTCCTTTGTCAACAATCTTTGTCTTCTCACCGATACTATATTGTATGGGAACCGTTTTGCTGAGTACTTACAAATGTTCTTCTCTCCTTACTCTTATTCAGAGTGATAGAACTATCTGTCTGTGTATTCAGCCCAAGTCCTTTCTTTTCTGAAGGATCTCTTAAGTAAGATTGTACTTCAGTAAGAGTGTCACTAGCTTTGGCATAAGATTGAAAAGATAATTCTTTCTTCTTGAGTTCCTTGTTCTCAGAAAGAAGATCTTCATATTTCTTTTGTAATTCAGCCATTGCTTCTTTATGTGACTTTTCAGTCTAAGATATCTGAGCTTTGAGAGATGTATTTTCAGCATCCTTTCTCTCAGATACTTTAACTAATTGAGAATTTTCCTTTGCAAGAGAATTCTTTTCTTCTTCAAGGTTTTTTCTAGCTCGATCATTAGAAATTCTCTTTCATAGATGTCAAGTTCTTTCCTGAGATTTTCTAGATTTTTTATTTCCTCTTCATCACTTTCATAAGTATAACAAGAAGTATGTGTTACCTCATCAGCCATAAGACAGATTTCTATGTTGGAGATGTCTGGACCGTCAATATCAGCAACTCCACACATTTCATTCTTCTTGAGGCCGAAGTTGATTATATCATGAGTAACTCCACATAATTCTGGTGATGGTAAGGTTGAGTCATCTGAATTGTCATCTTCAGAATCTGTTTCAACGTCTAGAGCATCCAGTTGAATTTGGATTTTCTTTCTTTCTTCAGTTAAGAAAGCTTTCTGGCTTCTTTTGAAGATTCTCCTATCTTTCTTGTCACCTGTCCTTAGTTTGTTGAGGGCAGGACAATCCTTCTTGAAGTGGCCAGGTTTCTGACAATAGAAACATATATCGTTTCCAATTTCTGCTTCCTCAGTACATGATGCTTTCGAAATGGGCTTGTTCAATGAAGCTTTGCATATTTTTGTACTGGTGATAGTTTGAGCCTAGATGCTTTTTCAGCTTCTCTTTGGCTTTCCTTCTTTCAATTTCTCGACTGATATATTTGCTCATTTGCTTTGCAGCAAGAGCATCCTCAGTTTATTCCTTGCTTTTCTTCTTTTCAGAAGTTCCTTGAGTGACTAGAGCAACGTTTTGCAACTTTTCAGTTGTTTGTTCCCTTTGAGTTGTCTCATAATCAACAGTAGCAAGATGAGAGAAAAGTTCCACTGGAGTGATATTTGGCATTCCTTGGTTAAAATAAAAGAATTTGGTATGCTCCCAGTTGTGGTTAAGACTTCTGACAATAGTCTTAATCTTTTCTGAATGGGAGTATCTGTTGTTTTCCCCAAGAGCTGCCATGTCACTCATGAGAGTGGTAAATCTGAAATCAAGTTCTTCCAGTTTGGTGGGTCCTTGTTTGAAATTTTGAAATTTCACTTGAGAACTTCGAACTTGTTTTCTTTGGTTTTCTCGGATTAAACAGATTTCTTCAATCATTGCCAGCAACTTTCGCGTTTAGCACCCACGCTTTACCTATGTGCTCAGTGTCGATCCGATGATGATATTACGAGCTTGACCATCCGACGATTTCTCTTGGCATCTTCCGATGTCCAGTTCTCTGGCTTTGGTTTAAGAATGACTTGTAGATCTCCCACTTGTTGACGCATCGATTTGTGAAGATCCTTCACTTTGATCTCTGTCTCTACCATTAGAAACCTCCATGACTTGTTTGAGTTGTTGAATGACTATGGGCCATTCTTTATCACTTGATCATTTCGTCACTTATGGCTTCAAGGTGGAGCATCATGTTATTTTTCCATTTCGTAATTCTCTGGTTTGAGAATGGGTGCATCACTCGAGACATACCGCACATAACACAAATTAAATAGTCCTCGAAAATGGACAAAGTTCCTTCACCTATCTGGGGATCTAGGTTCAGTGCATAAGGCTTGTGAACCTCCTGCTCTGATACCACTTGTTGGTCCAGATAACGGCAAAGTAAAATACTAGAGGGGGGGGGGGGGGGTGAATAGTCTTTTAAAACTTTTGTCGATAAAAACTATTTCTCAGATATCTGATACTTAGAATCAGAGCGCGGAAGACTTAATAAAGATAAGTGTAGAAACAGTTAAAGTGTGTGTGTGTGTGTTGCTGAAATGTAAATACAGAAAGGTAAATAATACAGCAAGTATAGTGGTATCTGGAGGTGGCGTAATCCTCAAACTAATCCACTTCGGTCTACCAGAGACCTAGAATTCACTAGAACAGATAATTGAGTTCACCTTACAATAATCCTATTCTAAGATTCTTAAACAATTGGTTCCCAACCAAATGTTCCCCCTGAGTTGTTCCCCGGCTTTCACAGCCAAGTACTTCTTGTACTCAGAAACCTTTTGAGTTATTCCCTAGCTTCCCAAGCTAAGTACTTCCTATACTCAATAACATTGGAGTTATTCCTTAGTTTCCCAAATCAAGTACTTCCTATACTCCTGTAACCTTGGAGTTATTCCCTGATTTTTCAAACTAAGTACTTCATGTACTCCACGCCAGTTATGGTGTTGGTTTTGGTTTGAGTTGTCAGATGAGCTTCTTTAATAACTTATTCAGTTATTCAGATAGCTCTGTGAAGACAGTATACTTAATTCACTTTTCAATGTTTTGTATCTTGTTCTTTTCTTGACCAAGTCTTAGATAAATGTTCAAGAGAATGAATCTCAGATACTTGATCTTTCGTTTCAACTCTTTCACAGATAACTGTACTTGTTTAGGATCAGGACACTTAGAACTTCAGTGTTACTCAAGATCAAAAACTTTGGTCGCAACAGAAAGCTTTGAGGATAAGTAAGTTGCTTTTAGAGAGTAAGATGTTCAGTTCAGCGTAGTGTAGTGTGTCTCTTCAAGCAGTCTAAGTGTTGATATTTATAGATGAATTTGAGTACCGTTTGAATAGTATCCGTTAGGCTCAAATTCAAACTATTGATATCTGTGTATAGTACTGTAGCATGTTTTGTCTTCTTCTTCAGAAGCTGCCGTTGCTTTTATTCAGACATCTATGTCCGTGCATTAAATGCATTGTACTATACTTTTGTCCTTGTAGTGCCATGAACTATGCTTTGTATCGTAGACTAGTGTTATCGATTCTTTGCATCCTTATCTTCAATCTTCGATACCACTATTTATTGAAACAACTTTGTTTGCAATATATATATTTCTTTTTCAGAAATGTGGTTAATGCTCAAGGTATCTGAGAATAGATATCTGTGGACACTTTCCTTGTTTTCAGATAGGCCTCTTATTTCTCAGATATCTCTTGTGACACAGTTTGTTTAAAACTATTCGTGTCTTCAAGATATCTGGCTAAGATATCTGAAAAATAGTTTCAGTAATCTTGTGCAGTTTCTTCAAGTCTTCAATGTCGTTGAGCTTGTTCTGCTTGGATGTCTTCTTCTTGGTCTTCTCTTCATAAAATAAAAATTACATTTCGAGACCTAACATCCTATACAAGATTAGCTAGACTATCATACTTAGTGGATTTCCTGTTTTACAATATTCAAGTGAACCAAGAGTACTAATCACCTTTCTGAGACTAAGATAAATCATCATATTGCTGATCAAAATCTAAACAGATATTTCTAACAAAATATCTAACAAAAATTTACAGCAAATCTAAATGAATCAGTTTCTTTATTTTTAAACATGGTCCACGCCCACGGGATTGTTCATATTGTACAAAAACTAGACTAGGAATGAAACATCTACACTGATTTAGTCATTGTTATTTTTATCTGAAAACTCATTCAGTTCAGTTCAGCTTAGTTATATTTTATACTACAATTCAGTTTAGTTCTGTTCAGACGAAGAGAACATAGCATTAGTGTTCGACTCATACTTTCTATATATAAAGCATCGCTAAAAAATGTTTTTACATTTTTAATTGTGTAAATTTGGTTTCACTTGGGCACATAATCGATCAACTGGGTCATTCAAGTTTCAACTAAACCAATTTTACATCATGTAAAGTGTAATACTAAATTTATAAGAGACTGGATTCGAGCACTCTCAAGCAGTAAAAGAAGTTCTCCTATGCAAGTTTAATCCCGATACAATTTCCAGTTTTTAAACATTGCAAAATCTAAATCAGTCAAATATCATTAATCATAGAAAGTTAGAAAGAAATTACTAGTTAAAACCAAGGTAGAATATGCATATATCTATGACATCTGCACTGTGTTCCCTCAAGTTCATATTTGAAAAAGAGGTACTGTGATTGAAGCTTGAATTTTTACAAATGCAACTTAATTAGCCAAACTCACATCTCTATTTTATACGCATTTCACTATTATTTAGCGACGGATATATATAAATTGATCCATAAAATAGAATAAACTGATTTAAACAAAATTCATGCAAAAAAATTGGTCGAGTAGAAGAGTGTAAATAAGCCTCTAACCTGTATGCCCAAAAAATAATTTATTCGGGTCCAAATTAAAACTCAAATCGTCGATCAGCAGTAAATGTTCGGACGTACTCCAGTACTGTACCAAGTTTATTTGTATGAATGTTAAATAGAACCAGGAATCTGTGCATAAATAGTGAATGATTAAAGTTTCGGTCATAATGAAATGAATATTCTGGTTTGACTTCACGTTTGTTTATATAAATATATTAATTAAATACTACAATTGCTAATATATATGAGGAGATAACGTAATTGCAAAGCTGTCCAAATTCAAGTTTTAACGTATTCAATATGTTGTGTAGAAGTTGCACAGATTTCGTACGTTGTTATAAGTGTTAGAATATACCACTATCGCTTGTTAGATGATTATGTAATCAATATATAAGTTGAATAACCTTCTCCCCTTAATAAGGCCTTTTAAGGGGATGATGTCTCATGTTAATATGGCATGAAAGCAGGCCAAAGTTGATGATGAATGTCCCAGCCGATGATAATTCCGGCTTGCCCAAAGATGGCTATGATTCCACGTGTAGAGCCGACTAACCGCAGCCTACTCGTGAGGGGTCGTGTTAGAATATCCCACATCGCTTGTGAGATGATCATGCAATCAACATATAAGTTGAATAACATTCTCCCCTTAATAAGGACTTTTAAGGGGATGATGGTCCATCTTAATAATAATGATTGTGATTTTATTGTCTTTTCTTTTTCTGGATTCTATTTTTAATGTAATTTTGCCTTCTTTTTTTTTCGGAGAAGATCTGGACAATTATTTTAGAACTTAGCTTCTTGTGAGATGATCATGCAATCAACATATAAGTTGAATAGTATTCTCCCCTTAATAAGTCCTTTAAGGGGATGATGGCTCATTTTAATAATAAGGATTGTGATTTTATTGTCTTTTCTTTTTCTGGATTCTGTTTATTAACGTAATTTTGCCTTCTTTTTTTTCCGGAGAAGATCTGGACAATTATTTTAGAACTTAGCTTGTGTTTTTCTTCCAATTAAAATGAATTAATTAAAATTAATTTTTTCAAATACTAAAACTTATGATTTTACAATTTTAAGCTGCTTTAATTTCATTCAACGGTAAACTTTCAAAAAATAATATGGACATGATATGGTTTTGTATAAATAAATTTGGCTTTCTTTTGAAATTCATAAAGCGGTATTATGGGACTTGATTGAAATGGTCACATTTGCAAACATCTATTTAGTCATCTATTTAGTCACCACTTGGGGGTAAAACTCAGGACTTCAAGTTCGATGGGACGAAACTATAAAAGGGTCATTTATAAGTATATGATAGTCGAGGTTACGAGGTTCCCCTAAGGACTTGACATGATTATGTTTACACCAATCAAATTGCGAAGGGGCTCATAATACACGGTCAAAACCCACAATTATACTTCAGCATCCTCGTACACCCCGATCTAATTATGAACATTGTATTTGTGAATCATATATCAATGTATACCATGGTTTGAATCACACAAACTTTATCATCGAAGTGCATCATCCATCAACTAGCATCTAAACTATTTGAATTTTGTTATGTAAATTATGTACGAGTAAGGGTAAATGTCACTATATGATGGAATAGGAATGCATTCACTATGCGTAGTGTTTGAGTTGAAAATGTTATAATTGAAGTTGAAGAAAGTTTGAGACAATTGTCGGATCACTCTGCCTATAAAAGGGCATGAATTTGATGAATAAAACATCTCAGAAACATTATTCATTTCCTATAAGTATCTTTCTTTTATGTTTTAATAAATTTCTCTATTTTTATGTTGTATTTGTACTCTTGCATGTCCTCCTTTTAAATTATTACCAATACACACTTGACTTGATTAATGGGGAGCCCCGACAAAAGTGTTCCATGAGGCCCATTTCATTATGGGCTCGTTAACAATTGCATAACAAGATGTACATGCCACGACAAAGTCCAATTCAACGTCACTTCCATAATACGTGGGCTGGTGCCCATTAGATTTTGGAATGCGAACATATATCTTTGTCTCTCTCTTCTGAAGGTGTTGTGGATGGTGGATGGTGGTATTATTAATGTCGTTAAACAAGACGAGTCGACTCGTAATCAAAAAATTACATATAAATATTTAAAAACATATATTTCAAGGGCATAGTCGAGTATCAACAGTCGAGGTGCTACTCAACTTGATAACAGAACAATCACCAAATTGGGCTCGAGATGAACGAGCCGAGCTCGAGTCTTAACGATCGGGCCGAGCCCAACAACTCCAGGTATGGTCAATACTGTTTCTAAATACAACAAGAAAATTAAGGAAACTTGATTTAAAAACACCTATTTTAGCCTGATTTTCTTGATTTTAATCGTTAACCAAATAGTCTATAGACATTATATGTGCATCCGGCACGGTACCACATCTGACACGGTATGTGAGATTGTGTCACACGTACGACATATTACTTCCTTAGTGTTAGAGATCATAATCTGGACAAACAATTGAAGCAAGAAGAAATAAATGAGAACAAATATGTAGCCGGGCCAAGTTAGTTACATAATTTAGACCGGACCGGTTTAATCATACCAGTTTATTAGATAGAGTTGGTTATAAAAGTAGGGTAATTAGCTTTCCCCTGTTTTAGTTGTCAATTCATTCACAGTCTGATTGATTCCGATGTAATTCTCCTAAAACTCATT